>VDFB02148304.1:0-93642 GCA_007258455.2 Sequoia sempervirens
AAGGAGCAAACAAGCATTAGGCTAGAAAGTACCTCTCATTCCACATGCTTTTCTTCACAAAACTCTTGAGGAAAACAACTTTACCTTCTTTATTTCTTATCCTACGCCCTATTCATGCATCCTACAATTACAAAAGTATCCATGTGGCCTCGAACACAATCTACAGTAATCACAAAAGTGTAAGGCCAGCACATATCATGTTTGGACTACAAAACCCTCCAAAATAGGAGTAACCGAGGGCTGTATCTGCAAAGAAATGAAGCTTTTTCTAACTCAAATCAATGCCTTAAGCCCTCGAGTGTATTCAAAATCCAAAGGTTAACATATCTTCGACACAGATTGATTTTCACATCAAAATGTGGCTGCATGTGACCGTCCAGTGCTGCATAACAAGAAAAATATAGAAATTTTGAAGAAAAACATAGATTTTCGAATGTCAAGAGCTTGTATTTTAAATCCTCAACCATCAACAACCATTACAATGATCACTTTATGCCTTTACATGTCAACCATTGAGAAACCACCTCTACAACTGAATTTTTAATCTCTTATGATCACATGAAACATAAAACACTAATTTCAAGGTTGTTAACATCACTATTGAAATGTTTTAATTTTTTGACCTTTCAAACATTAAAAAGTACATCATTAAATTAATTATGTAATGGCATAAAAAATTAAAAACATCATGAATTAATTATGTAACCACATAATTCAAATATAATTCTATCAATAAATTAATATCAAATAGATAATATAATCGCATAACTCATACATTTCAATGTCATTGATCTTCTTCTTCATCCAACTCTTTGTCTGTATCTTCCGATCCAAATTCAACATTGTAAGGATTGGTCATATCATCATCATCGTCATCAATATCAGTTTCGATAATGCCATCATCCACACGGCTATCATCTTCATGAACATTAACTCCTACATCATCATGATCTAGTTCCTCCTCTTTGACATCTTCGTCAAGGACATCATCAACTAACTGTTGATCTTGATAATCATCTACATCATCTTCTAGTTCTTTGGTATCTTCTTCCACCACATTATACTTTACCGACCTTCCTCTTGGATCATGTCTAACAACAAATGACCAACCCAGTTTACCTGGAACCTCTGAGTAAAATACCTGCTCACATTGGCTTTGAAAAACATAGGGCTCATTTCCAACTTGCTCAATCAACCTTGTATTAACCATGGTAAATCCATTATCATGTTCAATAACAGTTCTCTCAGGATCATTTTCATTCAATTGCAGCCTATACCATAGGATGACGAACAAAATTAATCTGAAGGACTTAAATTCACACTCAAGTATATCATCCAACATCCCATAGTATCAATTTTCTAAAACTTCTAGATGTATGTCGCTTCTAGATGAAACATTAGTCACCTGAAAGATTGCAGTTATACTAGAATCACAAGTTTTCTTCATGTCATCCAACATTTTGATTTGAAATTTACAGCCATTGCACCACATAGCCTTCTGGTGTTTCACCTGCAATATGTCAAACATGTAAAAATTATTGCAATATCGTTAGTTGATAAACATATTTATTCTTGGCCGAATGTATGCAAAGAAAACAATCTCAACATATATATACATCAATATAATTGAAAATAATTAAATAATATGGGTGATTAATATATTTATACGTACCTTTTTATCTCTTAAACCATATGCTAAATGAATTTCCCTTTGTGTAACATTGGTTTCATTACAATGAGCTTTTTTAACCAATGAAGCCACCTTCCCATGTTAATGCATGACCCAGTTGTTGACATTGTTCAATCCATACCATATTCCAGTCAATACTGTTGGTGATGTACAAATGTAGTGCATCCCACTCTCGACCAACTATATCAAAAAAATTGAAATTCATAAATGGCGTATAATTAGTTAAATACCACAGTATACGACCTTAATTTATAATTGATGTATATTGAAGATTAAAAATTAAATAAGTACAATATACATAAAAACCATATGTAAAATGCATTCCAATTAATCTCCATGACCATATTATAATTACCTCTCACTTTCCTCAATCTACCTTTCCCCAACAGGTACTCCCCTTCGAATTTGTTAATGGAGTTGGGATCCCAAATGCGATCTAAATGGATCTTTGCTGCAAGCTTAGGAAGATATTCACTAATGTACACCATGGTCTGGTATACCATATATCCCTCCACCATAGAACCCTCAGGATGTGCTCTTTGTCTAACCAAAGCCTTCAAAATTTTTAAGTGCCTCTCAACCATCCACATTGATCTTGTGTTTACAGGTCCACACAATTCAATATCCTCAACTTGGTGTATGAGGTAGTGTTCTTGTGCATTGAAAAATGTTGAAGGTAGACACTTTGCATTTCACACATTAGACGATGAATTTTTCTCTTCCAATAATTTATATCTTATTTATGGATTTCTTTAGATGACAGCTACAAGTGATTCAAGGCACAAATATATTAACGATATTTAACAAAAATATACAATATATTACATAACAAGTAAAACAAATGGCAATTATAAGATGTATACAGTGAATTGAACAAATCTCGCTACTTACCTCATATATTTTCCAAGATCATATATAACTTTCTTGACATTGTTGTCAAAGTTATCCGGGAGAGATAGAGGTAGAACGTATTGCAACAATTATAAAATGATCTTTTCATTATTTTTCCAAAAGTAGTAAACACAATACACTGAAAAGTACATGCATTATACAAGTGTATATAATATACCAGAATAATTACCTTAATGAAGGTATGCCAATCATGCATTTCATCCCTGACCCAAATTCACCTTTCTTTGTTATTATATTGTTTATGTTCACAGCAAGTCCTGTGGGAAATCAAATTTTTTGTATGACTTCTTTTATAGCATTGCTTTGTTGCTCTGTTAATAACCAAGGAAGGGCACTTATATTAATTTGGTCTACATCGCTATTTAATTGAATGACATTTTTCATTGCATGATTGGCTTCCTGAATGTCACTACAAATTTTGATAATTTTTTTTTTGTCATGCCTTCCATCCAATATTTTTCATAACGTTTATGTTATATTATTTCGGATATGCATTGTATCAAAAAAATGCATAATTCATAGCTACTCATAGTAGGGAAACCTACTAAATTGTCTGGGATAACTTTTTAGTCCTTGTGGAAACTGACCATTAATGCCTTGACGACCTTCATGAAGCATATAAGTTAAACAAATTAACAACGACAATCATTGTCAATTACAACATGAGTAAACACAACACAATATAAAAATATAAATTAAAAACATATCATATATGATAGGTAAACAATTTGATCTGATGTATAACCTTGACAATTAATTCTATTATATTCCAACTTCCATAGGCGAGGTGTCATTCTTTGTGGTTTTGATGTAGTCTCTTCTTTCCCATTGAAAATATGTTTTTCAGAATTCGATACTTATGATTTCTATGGAGGAAGTGCTTATACTCATCAAACACCTGCTTTCCTAAACTTGTTGAAGGACGAGATTTCATCTTTGGACCACAAATTGGACATGCAAATTTTTCCTTTGTTTGAAGACCTACAAGATCATATATAATTGGATTAAATATGTCAATTTTTATAATTATATATAATGAATAGATTATTTTAAAAACATGCATGATATCTACTTCATAAAATTAAATATTGTTAAAGTGCAGTTAAACGTTATAACATACCACAAAAATGTATTAGCCTTGGGGCATCATGAATTGTCCATACAAGCATTGCATGGAATTGAAATTGTCTTTTTCCTATTAGTCTAGAGACGTCATACATAGTGACGCCATTCCATAACTTTAGTAACTCGTCGATAAGAGGCTCGATATATACATTCATATCTTTAACGGTACTTACCTAGTTGAATGAACATAAACATTACATAATTATTATAACCATTTCTGCGTATATATAGAGTGTGTACGCGGCTATTAAATTCAAAAAATATGTCATTATACAACAAATAAGACAAATGAGGATGCTACTACATTAAAGAAAATTGATGTAAACAAATGCACCGGAACAATAATTGACAACATTATGTGCTCCTCTTTATTGACATCCATGGAGGGAATGTTATTGGTGATAACAAAAAGCAGGCCACCAGGAGTAAATGAATCTCAACTCCAAATGGATTGACCTTTGTTGGCTTCCAATGGCTTTGAGATTATGAGGTTCTTCTTTAAAAGTGTGGTCATTTTCCTCCATGTCCTAAATGTACAGAACCACTGCGGGCATTCAAAGAATGTCATCTCCACTTCTATTCGTTGCATGGTAATCCATAAATTGCGCTAAGCTTTCTCACCTAAATAATCGTTGCATACGTGGAATAATGGGAATATAACAAAGAACCTTGTGAGGCACCTTTTTGTTAGTTGATCTATTTGATATCTACTGATATGACATTACATGGGCATTATTTACAAATTCATTGTTTATGATATATAGTATGATCATTGGGACATGCATCTATTGCTTGATACTCCATTCTGATATCTTTCATAATGCCCGAGGATAAATTTTGATATGGCGAGGGTAAAATGTTGATGAATTGGTAACAAAAATTCACCAATCAATCTACAACAAAAAATAATTTGTTAATATAAAAGAATATTAATGGTACATATTTCATCCTTTATTTACTAGTGATGAACCTAACAACAATTAAAATAGATGAAAAATATGACATATATGACATACCTTAACATCCATGAGATTGCTATGTTTGATAAACCATTCATAACCTTCAAGTTCAACAACAACAATACAGCAGAGAGAAGAGTTGTTTGTGAGCCTTCATAAAAGGGCTCGTATGCCTTCGCAAGTACAGGTAAATCATGAACATCATCAAAGTCATCTTGATCATCATGATCAGCTCTTCCACTAAATGTGTCATGGATCAATGCATTTGTACCATCATCTTCAATTGTTTTTTCTGGTGCATGATCATCTTCTTCCATAGGATTATTAACTTCATCTTCAATATTCACAGCTCCATGTTCGTTCGCTTGCAAAACCACATTCTTTAGGCTGTGATAATCCATATCATCTGCCCTAGGGTGCCCCACCTTTATAATAATGATAGACACAAATAAACCATGATCATGATCAAGTGATTATATATATATAATGTTAAAACGATATAAACATTTACAAATTCAATCAATATAAACACATATAATGAAAAACTTACCAATGGATGATAATCATGCCCCCTTCAACGTGACCATGTTGCCTACAATGTTTCTCAACTGTTGTGATTAAAATTCGTCTCGTCTTTAAGCCCTTGCAATTATTGCAAGGACAATAGCATTTCCCATCACCCTTTCTTTTCAATCTAGCCCACAATCTATCAAGTGTCTCTTCATTTTGTTTTGGAATAATATTATCTTACATGATTTTTCTTTACCAAGCTTGACTATTTAGATCTGTAAAAAATATCAAACTCACACTCCAATAATTTTTATTCATAAATAGGTAACAAAATCTAATAATTTTATTTTACACCAAAAATTTGGCATGCAACCACCTGCAAAGAAAAGATGGTCACGAGAGTTAATGACGAAAAACACTTTAAAATGTGAATTCCAAAACTTATTAAATTTTGATTTTACTATGATTTCCAATAGTTAGACTCCTAAAATCATATTAATGTTGAACTTGATCCTGAAACTTCCTGCTTGATGGAGGTAGCGAGGCTAGTAAGAGCAAGTGACCCATTCCTAAGGGCAACAAATTAGTATCATTGCTAATGTCAATCTGATTTATCCTTTTAGTTAAAGATGCGATGTATTAAAGCTAGCCTTGGCGAGGCTTATCCTAGGGCCCTCAACATTGAGAGAGCCCTAATCGCACAAGGAAGCACACACTAGTAGAATTTGGCAAATAAATGACTAGGTGACTAAAAATTTTAGTCACAACAACTAAAAATGACTAAATTATGCTCATCTTTTACAACTCAACTATAAATGAGTAAATAAATTACTAGTTTGGCCATTGATTAAAAATTATTTAGTCACACAAATAAAAATGACTAAATAGTTAGTCATTTATTTAGTCACAATCCATTTGAATCAATCATTTAAGGAATCAAGAATATAGCCCACCAAAATACTCTAAAACTTTAATAAACATACCCTAAAACTTTTGTCAAAATCTTATTTTCAGGCGTAGCCCAGCAGAATGGAGTTTTCATTTTAATAAACATACTCTAAAACCTTCGTCAAAACATTATTTTCAAGCATAGACTGCCAAAATGGAGAAGTGTTTCATAAAGAATGACAGAGAACAGTGAGGAGATGTGCATGAAAGGAGGCATAGGATTCATTGTTGCTTATCTCATTCTTGCTATGCTCAACAAATTTTACATTGTTCCCACTACTATTTGTAATCTAGGTATTTACTTGACATATATTTGCATAATCTTGTATTCTTTCAAAGGCTTTTGAAGTATCAATGTATCCTATATAGGGTTTAGAATGATTTATTTTAATTAAAAAAATAAATAAATAATGTATTTCCCTGTAATTAGATAATTTGGAGATCTCCTAAATCTACCCCAACACACTATCCTCTTTGGCACTGTATTCATTACTCCAGCTACTAAGGTTTTGCATGTGACATCTTTAATATCTTCATAACCGTGGCTTTTAAATAGATCTCAGTCTTTGCTTTAATCCTTTTCATGGTAACCCTTGAGTTCCATAATCCACCTTCAATCTCTTCTAAGATCGTTGTCTTAAGCTAGACTGCATAGTATGCATATAAAGCAAGTCCTTCATACCTGCCATTGTTCCAAACCACCACTCACTGGTCTTGCTTAAAATGTTGCCTCCATAAGCACAATAGCATGTTTTAAAATCATGGTTGCCAGTGATTGACCATTAAGGTCACCACTTTCATCAAGATACAATGAGATTTTTGTCTTCAAACTCAAGGCATTATGTAAGATAACATTGTGAATTGTTTGTTCTATACTGATTTGATTTTCTTGCACATTTTGCTTTGCTAACTTCCTTTAAGACTGTATGCACCCTTAGCTGCAATCTCAAACAGCTCACTCCACTATCACTTGAAGATTCCTTTCATGAGCATCCTTCTATAAAATCAAACTATGCCCTATAGACTTCCTACTTACTACAGGGGACTCATTGTTTCATGGTATTGTAGATCTTAAGATCCTTCAACCTTATTGACACTACTTCACAGTCCACAAGGTATTATTCACTATTCTCCCATCTTTGATGAGTCTCAAAACACTTCTCAAACATGCAATCCACTACCTCCATTATACATTAATGGCTAAGAAGAAACATTGAACCTATGATTACCACTGTTACTTCATTTGGACAGTCATTCCCTGATTGCATTTTCCTTGTCTAACACTACCAAAAGCATTTGAAAAACCCTTAAGGTCAGCAAGGGGGTAAGGAAACTCACTGTTAAAATCTCCACTTTACTATGCAAGGTTTGAGCTTTATTATCTTGTCACTGCTTTCGCCTCTTTTTGACTGTCACATCTCAAGTGACTGTCATTCTTCTTACCGTAGATTGCATTTACAAATGTCACTAAGCTACATAGTGTGCTTGTTATTGGCTACAATCTTTAGATTGCAAGATTTTGTTATTACCTACAATGTCTCAATCTTTCTGGTATTGCAACCTCACTAATCCGCTATAGTTATTGTTTATGTTTCTACGGAGGCCTAGGGTTTGTACCCTAATCATGCTCTTACCAATGCTTCTTGTTGGTATTAAAAAACAACCTTAAATCTTGGGTGAAAATTAGTTGTCTTGACAAAGTTGTGGTATGATCTTGGATTGTATCCTAGAGTGTGTGGGAAGCTTGTGTTTGATCATTAAGGTATGTAAACCTGATCAGGGAAATGTATCCTATATAGCATGGGTCTTTCTTTAATACTTTCCTTAATGGTTATTAGCATATCACATTATTATAGTTTGCGGTAACCCAAGATTGAATTCAAGTATGTAACAAACTTGGTTTGTAGTTTAAGATATACACTTTTAAGTAACATTCATAAGGTTTAGAAAGTCTTGATCACTCTCTAGAATAGCCCATTAAACATGGGTTGTGCTTCAATGCACTACATAATTGATATAACACAACCACTCTACATATCAACCAGAGTTATAGGCTCTTTATTGCAACAAGAGGTAATCACTCTTGGATCATGCTATAATTACATCGTAACCTGTTAAACTTGAGACAACCTGAATGCACCCAATGATGATTGACACCTACATTATACAACCTGAATTAACTACATTATATGAGTGCCTCCATTTCTATCACAACATAGCCACATTAAACTTGGGTCACACATGAATGCATCCTATATTTGATATAACACAATTGTGCCACATGATCAATAGAGTTATGGATCACATAATTATAGTCACAAGAATTCGTTCCTTGGTTGTGATCTTATGGTGATTCCACAACAAAATCTGGACATGAAATTCTCAAAACCCTAAACCTCTAAAAATGAAATCTAATGAGATGTTGCTTTAAAATATGATTTTCAAACCTAGAACTACAAATCTGACTTCACAACTGAATTCTACAAATAGACAATGACTACCCTCAACCTAGCGATATCTTCTTGAATTTTTTCTGATTTTTCCCAAGAAAATCGTCCTTAGTTCTCCATAAACTACCTCAAATAGAGCAAAATACTGTCGCAATAAATCAGCGAACTCACTTTTCTCTATGTCGGCCACAATTTGATTTTTTCTTATTCTTCATGTTTGTCAAATTTTTGACGAAACTGATAGTCAAAATTTTGACGAAACCCAGTTTCGTCAAAATTTTGACAAACGTTGGGGATAAATTTTAAAAAAAATTGAAAATTACACATCAAATTTTACAAGCACTTGACGATACATCAAATTATACATATTTCGTCGGATTTTACAGTCAAATGAGTTAGTGGTTGAACAACATTTCTCCCCTTGGGAAGAAACAACACTATAAATGTGAAGAAAATGACTTCCCATTTCAGATAGGAATATGTAGGAAGTAAGATGAATGCATTTGAATGATGCACATGATCCAAAGATTGAAATGATGCCCATGATATCTCTGATTCATGTTCAAAGGTCTCCAAGCCAATGTTGATGTGTGAGGGATGTTGATATGATGAATCAGGTACCATATGTGATTTAGGAACAAGGACCATGGATGTATGGTGATATCTGGACCAATGTGAATCTAATACCACTACAAATAATGATAACTGAATTGAATAGGTCAATTCATAAATGTTTGCACAATCTATCATGATAAAATTTGATGTAGGTGAGTCAAGAGCAATATCTAAAGATGGCAATGGTGGTGCAACTTCATTGAAGCTAACATCAAATAGACTTACTAGTATCCTCAATGGTGTCATCCAAATCTACAAGGTGGCAATCTACAAATATAGATGATATGTCTGGTAGATATGCATCCCAATGTAGTGGATTTTGAATGTTGATAGCAATGACCCGATGCAAAGAATTGTTGGAACTAATGAATGAGTAAACACCAAATTTAGTTGTAGCAATAGGTGTTGTGAGAGATGAGATCTCAATACAAGCCATCCAACTACATTGTTCATCCCCAAATAAGGATTTCTCACAAGATGTCTAAGTGATATTGGATGATGTTTTGCATGTGCTAGAACTAGAGGATCAAGTACGGAAATACCATTATTAAGAATAATTTTCTACATTTCCTCAATTCTACAAAATTGGCATTCTTTTGTTGTATTCCTTTTATTTCCACAATATCCACATGTTTGATTTTCCAAGTTTATTACTGAGGATTATGAAGAATACTCAAATGGAAGGGATTTACTATGATAGATATGATCACATGTGAACCAACAAATTGAAAAAAAAAGTAGATTTCCCCCTTGATTCAGAGAGTCCCCCAATAATTAGTGTTGATTGTAGCCCCCCAGAACAAAATGAAAGAAAATTTTTACAAGTTTCTAAAGATTTGATGCCAAATTGACTATTTATAATGAACCGTGAATTTTACAAAATGGGATATATCCAAATCTTAATTTTAAATGCAAAATTGAATTCCTTGTGAAATTATGATAGAAATTAAAAAAAAATGTGAAATTTCCATAATCATGGTGAAATTTATGGCCCGTCAAAATTCGCTCACAAATATGACTTTGAAGGTTAAATTTACTATTAAACAATATCAAATTGAAAACATCTCAATGCTAAAATTTTGACAGTAGAACTAATTTCTCGTCAACTATTTACAATTGAAAATACCCCTTATTTACAAGTTATGCAATAATAATAATATTGCCCCCTTTACAAGTACTTTGACAATTTATCAAAACCACAAGCTTAAATTTGACAACTTGAACAATTTAAAAAAAGTTGCATTCCACCCAAAAAAAAAAAAAAAGAAGAAGCAGCTATTTAAGGAGGTGAATAAACCAAGTAGCTATGAAGTGATTGCCTGAGGGAAAAGGGTGAGTGGGGTGAGAGTGGGTCAAGGGCTATTGTTTGGTATAGAGAAGGCATATGGGGCCTTGTGGGGCCTATGGAAGTCTTTGTATCACCTTGTGGAGTTCATGGGGGTTGACCAAGTGGCAAGAATGATAGATGTTGTTGTGGTTGAAATGCCACCAATGGTGGAATCGCTTGAGGTTGGAGGTCACGACTTGTATGAAGTCGTTGGGATATCTTATCCTACTGGTGCGCCAAGCCTACATGCATTCCATTCAACAATAAACATTTAAATCCTTGACCATGGAGTTCAAGGTGGGAGTGTTGGAGGGAGCTTGGACACGGTGCAATCAAAAAGCTTGTAGCGATAAATGTGTTTGCCTAGAGGATATGTTGACAAAGATCAAAGGGCATTATGGGAGTAGTATGGTGAGTGGGAAACCTTCACCAAGATCCGTGCATAAAAAGAGGTGACTAGAGGCTTTCATGGGTTATGTTGATCATTTTTTATCCAAATAATTCTTTCGTCCAAGCCAATTCTTCGCAAGGCCTGTTAGTCTGCTACTTGAATTTTCGTGCAAATTGAAAATGGCTCCAAAAAGGAATGGAGGCCATGACTATGTCAAAATATAGGAATGGAAACGTTACCAGAAGGAAAATGGGGCGACATGTTGAATTGATCTACACAGGATGACGAGTGGTTGGTGAAGAGCACATGCAAAATAATACCTGGTATTTTTATTTTCCTAGATATAGGAATAAATGACCTCAACCAAGGAAACACCTGCGAGAATGGAGTGCGTTGTAACTAGCGCAGGAACCCTAATGGGCCAAAAAAATTCGTGCAAAAGGAGGATCACCAATGTAGGAATAGGATTTCACCCTACACAAATAAACCATGAAATAAAACCTACAAGTAGGCCAACGAGGCCACGAGATGCCTGCAAATAGGCCAAAAAAGCCCAAAATTTCTTGCAAGATTGTAAATAGGTCAAAATGGCCAATATCTCACAAAGAACAAATAGCAATTCAAAATGTAGATGGAAGATTGGTAGGTGGTGGATTGGCCCACTGTTAGTTTTTTATTTATTTTTTATAACTTTTGTACAATTGACATAAAGGTCCAAAATATTAAAAAATTAAAAATTATCGAAATTAACAAAATTAGCAACCTTTGTTTTTCCCCTTGACTTGGATCTTTTTGCAGATTTTGATCTCCTCTTATTGTAATTTTTGCCCCTATCTTGAGGCCTTCCGCTATTTAAAAAAATCAAGGCATCATGGATGCAGTTTCTTGATTTTTCCTTCGCATATCTTTGTTGAGAAGAGTTGCAGAAACATCATCAAATTTTAGTGTGTTTTTATCAGATATTGAATTATTGATTGTCATCACTACTCCTTCCCAATTGTCTGATAAAGAACACAACAATAGAATGGCTTCAATTTCATCATCCAAATTGATGTTTACGGAGATCAATTGACTGATCAATATATTGAATTTGTTTAGATGATTCAACATGTTTAATTCATCCTTCATCTTTAAAAACTGAATATTTTTTTCAAGAGGAAAACCTTGTTTGAAGCAGACACCACTCATACATGCTAGCCAATTTGTCCCATAATCCTTTCAATGTCTTTTTCCGTTGAAACATTGAATACGACATTACTAGATAATGAGAGGATGAATGTTTCTCTCGCTTTCTTATCCAAATTCTCCCAATCCCCATTAGCCATCGTGGTTGGCTTGTTCACTTTTCCTTCTAACGTGATTAAAAGGCCTCTTTGAATTGGCAACGATTCCATATGCAACTTCCATTGTCCAAAATTATGCCTAAGAATTTTTCAATTCATTTATTTGCATCTTCCATTTTTCAAAAAACATTTTGCAAAATTTTGGATCAACTACTCAAAAGTAAACAAAACACATAACACATATTTTATGCGGTTCACCAATGTGGCCATGTCCACAAGGGAAATCTCAATTTTATTAACTCTATTTTTCTCAATACATAAGCAACAACGTACACTATCTTTTTTAACATTATCCACAAAGGAAACAGTAATGAAGAGTCATGATGGTGGGAGAAATTGGAAGGAAGTTGAAAAGACAAAGTTCATTGGACTTCACACTTCAAATAGAATGCAAAGCCTTAACACAATAAGGTCCATAAGGTCGGTATTATGCCTTGGGTGACTTTAGCAAAATGAATCCCTATTAATAATTTATTTAATTATTGTTTTTTACTATTATATATTTTGTTTTGTTTTGTTTAATTTTTTTAAGTATAATAAGTATTATATACATAAAATATATGAAGCCATGTACTAAAATATATTATTTTATTTCTATTTAAATTTTAAATTTTAGATGTTATTATTTATATACTTAAATTATATGTATTTTATTTTTCTAAATTTTGAAAAACTAAATTTGACATAAAATATTTATTACATATTTAATTATATAGTTATTTTAAGTGTGTTATTTTTTATATATCTATTATTTATTTATTAAAGTGCATTATATAGTTATTTTAAGTGTATTGTTTTCTATATATCTATTATTTTATTTATTAAAGTGCATCACTATTTTATTTTGTTATGTATTTTTATTATTTTTGTATGTCAAATTTTAAATAGTTTTTGTTGACACACTCATACCATTACACTTCACTCCTTACTACCATAAAATAAAATAAAAATATTAATAACTTAAGACTATATCTCTCAACATTTATGAATATGTAATTAAGAAAATATATTACATTTAATCTTAAAAAATAAAACCACTAAAATATTTTCAATAGTCCATGTGAGTGTGAATTAAGCATCATGAGACTGATATGTGAAAACCCTTTAATAAAATGATGATAAGTTTTGTGATTGATCCACCATCATCAAAGTTATTACTTTGACTTCTAATTGGTATAGAATGATTTCATGTAATTATTTAATTTAGTTGTTTGATCTTATATAATTTTTTAATTAAATATGATGGATAATTTATAATCTTCTTTTATAATGATAAAGTTTTTATAGTTTAAGAACTACAATTTTAACTATAAAAAACAGATATATTGAAACTTTAATGAAAATGTATTGAATATAATAACACATATTTCTTTCTTCACATATTTTTCTCTTTTTTACACATTTATTTTTTATAAAATTCTATGATAAAAAAAATACAATTTAATAATTACTTGAGTAAAATAAATAACACAACTCTAAAAAAATTCAAAAAAAATAAATAATAACTATTTAACTTAAAAATCACATAAAACTATCCTATTAAAAAATAGTTGTTTGATTAGAATGTTAGTTAATAATTACTATAAATTGTAACTTTAATCCATAACCTTCTACTATTGTGAAAAAAGTCTAATATGAAATAAAAATGATAAATTAATATAATTGGAAGGTTGTTTGTAACACTTTTTTTATTGGAATTAAAAAAGAATTATACAAATGAAAAAAAAACGCAGCAATCACAAGTTGAAAACAGAGTTCTGAAGCAACAGATTGAGATGCAAACCACCAATAGAACAACATAGTCTCTTATTAGCGTCTGCAGAAAAAGGGTATAAACAGGGAAGATGCAAGGAAGGAACGTCAGATGAACGTTATATACTTGTAGAAGCCGCTCATAAATATAAAAGCCCACATTGACCATTGTGGTAAGAGCATTGATTTGAAAGTGGACCAGCAGTCGCGCACGTTCGTTGGGAGAAGATATAGTCTCTTTCGTTGAACATTCTTAGCTAATTTTATATGTTCCTTTCCAAATCATTAATGTCTATCCCATCAAATTCATTATTAAGTATATATGTTAAATAAAATAACTTTTTTAAACTAAATAAAATCTTGGCTTTTCTTTCTGGCACTGGCTATCCAGCCCGGCAGCGGCTATCCAGCCCCAGGAATGCACCGGGGCATGGGGCATGGGGCATGGATATGCTGCATCATGTCATCCATCCAAAACTGACGGCGGGTTGCCTTTTGAATTGACAAACAGAAATTAATGTCATACAACCAGATTTAATTAAGTTATTTCAACTTATATAATAATTTATTTGAGCTTAATTAAATAATTTATTTGAATTTTTTAAAATAATTTATTTAAACTTAATAATTTAAATAATTTATTTAAACTTTTTAAAATCTTATTTATTTAAATAAGTTTAAAATAATTATGAAGCTTACTACTATGACCAAAGAATGATTTTTTTAAATAATTTATTTAAATAAGTTTAAATCACTTTAAATTATTTATTTATTTATTTAAATAAGTTTAAATAATCTATGTAAACTTATTAAAATAATTTATTTATTTATTTAAGTTTAATTAATTTATTTATTTATTTAAATAAGTTTAAAATAATTATGAAGCTTAAGGCTATGACCAAAGAAGGATTATTTTATAGAATATTATTAAATTGTGTTTATATTCTCATAGGAAATTGGTTCAATTTATCACTAAATATATTATAAGATTCCTTAGATCTATTTTTTCCTAAGTGTTAATTCTATAGACATAGATCAAATTGTATCTATATGAACTAAGAATTCTATACCTATACTTGTATTTTTTACCTTTCCCAATTTACTTTCACTTTTTTTAACAAATATCTTAGGGATAGAGTTATTTATGAATACCTTTTTTTTTTTTTAAATGATAAAATTATATTGAGAAAATGGATAATCTATTTGAACTTATTTAAATTTTTTTATGCGCTTCTAGATTTGATTGTGTGCAAGTTTTTTAAACTATAATCTATTTAAAAACCTTGCACACAATCAAATCCAGAAGCAACATAATAAAATTTAAATAAATTATTTAAATAAGTTCAAATAGATTATCCATTTTCTCAAATATAATTTTATCTATTTAAAAAACTTGCACACAATCAAATCCGAGAAACAACATAATTACATTCAATATGGATTGTGGAAATCTCATATCATTGTTTAAATTTGTTTAAATAACTTATTTAAACTTATTTAAATAAATACGTTTATTTAAAATTATTTAAACTTAGTTCAAATAAATTATTTTAAAAAGTTTAAATAAATAAATTATTCAAACTTAATTAAATAAAAAATTATTCAAACTTAAATAAATAAATTATTTAAACTTAGCTTAAATAAATTATTTAAATAAATGATTAAGTTTAAATAAATTATTTTTAAAAAGTTCAAATAAATTATTTAATTAAGTTCAAATAAATTATTAAATAAGTTAAAATAAATTAAATAAATCTGACTGTATGACATTAATTTCCGTTTCTCAGTTCAAAACGCAACCCTTCCGTCAAATAAAGTATGCGCCTGCTGTATTGCTGTACCATAGTGTCAGTTTTGGATGGATGGCATGATGCAGCATATCCATGCCCCGATGCATTCCTGGGGCTGGATAGCCGCTGCCACGAAAGTGTGTCCCCCAAACTTATCCAAACTTATCCACTCAATTTCGTCTATATATACCCAATTTCATAAATTTCTACTCAATCAAGCGGAGCTCCCAGCATTGTATTTTAGATTACTTGTCATTTAGCCTTCATATCTTCTTCTTCTACCTGCAAAAAGTGTTTACCCCCTCTCTATACCCAAAAGAATCCATTCGACAGACCCAACAATATCATTACAAATTGGACACAACGATGATGAGAGAGGAGTTTTATGCAGCTCTGCAACAGATTGCACTGCATTTGCTCGGCGACGACTCCACGCCCACTACTCCCTCCGCTCTGGTAGACCCACATTTTGGACAGACTGTCACTGCGTCTATTGATGGAGATCATTTGCCTGACAATAGACAGACTGCTAGTTCGCCGGTTAAGATTTCTGTTCCGGGTAAGAGTCACTACAGAGGAGTGCGTCAGAGGCCGTGGGGAAAATTCGCTGCGGAGATTAGGGACTCCACCAGGCATGGAGCCCGTATTTGGCTGGGTACTTTTGAAACAGCAGAGGCCGCCGCTGTGGCATATGACCGCGCCGCTTTCAAAATGAGAGGAGCCAAAGCTCTGCTCAACTTTCCCCTGAACGCCGCCTCCTACGCCGAGTCGGGGTCAGGGTGTGGTCACGTGGAGTCCAACAAGAGAGGAAGAGAAAGTGTTGAAGCAGAAGCTCAGCAGCCACGTCGGACACGGCTTAAAGTGGATATAAAACATCAAGAGGGGGATGTGTTTGGGAAATTAGAAAATTTGTTTCCTCTTTCTCCGCTCGCCCTCTCTCTCCTTCCCTTCACAACTTCACCCATGGTCATGTAGTCGCCACTCTTCTTATTTCTTTTCTCCATTCAATTCATTTTTTAAACCCATTTTCCCAGTTTTTGGCTCCTCCGTCTTAGGCCTTAATGAATTTTCACTCTTGCTGTAAATATTCCCCTGCAAATGTAGAGGCAACATGCACAATTTTTTTTTTTCGTTGAAATACAAACAATTTACAAGTTACATCAGACAGGCAAGCATAGAGTTGGGAGATCGACAGAAAGGGACACTTCAGGGGGCAGTTCAGACTACTCTTAATAAAATTATATAGGTAGTTTTGGAAAAAAATTATTAATTAATGGAGTTTGAAAATGACATTGGTCGTTGTCACATAAAGAAACTACAGTTTGTGCTTGCGAGTTGCCATTCACTTTTGTGGGGACATATATTTAATCCTATGACAGAAAGAAATTACAGTTTATGGTGGCCATTCATTTTTGTTTGACTTTAAAGTATTTAAAAGATATTGAAGGGGTTCGCCCTATTTTTGTCTTTTACTTACGGTACTCAACTTCGTGCAATGGTGGAGGATAATGGACAATTAAAAAGGTCTTAAAACTAGCTATTGCACTTTAGGTGTGCAATTGGGTACGCCGAATAAGTGGTTGAAAATGATAACAATGGACATAATAAGAAAAGGAAAAAATGAATTAAATTTGATATAAATGATTGTTTACCTTAATTGATTTTGTGTAGACATATTGGTTGTGACATAAGAATTTGTATGTAACTTATTAAAACAACGCATTTGAAAAATAAAATGGAAATAGTATAGAAAAATAAATGAGTTTAAAATTATGTGAGATAAAAAAACCAAATTGTGACATGGTCATATTGAACTCCATTTTATTTGTAAGCTTGCTACATAAAGGATCAAATTTAGTCATCATTACATTGAAATTTGAACCACACACATGTTGTCCATTGATATGTCCAGGTATTTTATACTTAAAAATGCAATTTATGATGAAAATTTTGATCTTTGTAGTTTCAGACATATGTTGAAAAGTTTGTCAGAATACACTTTGTAAATTATATATTACGTATGTATTATGTATTAAACACACTAGTTAAAAAACTTTGTCTAGAAAGGTGGGCGGCTAAGCAACTTTAACTTCAATTTTCTTTGGTATCTTGGGCTCCCGGAGGAGGAAGGTTGGGAACGGTAACACTTAACACTCCATCTTGATAGCTAGTAGAAGTGGCCTCCATATTGCATTCGTCGGGTAGGGTAAATTTACGAATAAATTTGCCGACCATGAGCTCCATACTGATGAATTTGACATTGGTCTCCTTTTCCCTCTTTCATTCTCCATTGATTGTCATCGCATTGTCATCGTTTACTTGAATCCACTTGTTCTCAAACACACAACATCTAATTTGTTAGTCATTTTCATTTCCCAAATGTAGAGAAAATGAGGGTTTGAGTGCTTTAAAAGGGAAATACCTTGATGTCATTTTTTTTAAGGCCTGGCATGCCTATTATGAAGACATAAGAGTTGGGAAACTCTTTGACATCAATGGGAGCGGAAGCCATGCCCTTGCTTTCTAGATTATAATTGCATGAACTGATTAGGGACTCCCAAAAGTTGGTGAATAGTGCTCAACAAGGGTTCCATCTCTTCTCACAGTTCTACATTTTTATTAAACTTCATCATCATTTCATTGAAAATTATCCAAATGCTAAATTAATTATAAATGTAAAGGAAGTCATCTTACCTTTCTGATGTCAAATCTATTCAAAGAAAATAATATTTCACTTTGGTAGGAAAATCTAATAAAAGAAAATCAAAAGACCTTTCACCCATAAATTAGAAAGTGATGTAGCTGTTGTTGGTGAAATGCACTTCAACTGTTTGAGGAGTTTAAAATTGACATTACTATCAATTGATTCTCTTCATTTTTCCAACATGCAACAAATGGGATTTGTTGCATGTGTGCATAGCGTTGGAACGTGAAGGATGGGTGTATGTGAAGATTTTGTAGATCAAGCACTCATGAAATAACAGTGAATGTAAGGCCTTGCCTGTCAATGTTCCCAATGTCAATTATGGCCCTTGGAAGTGTTAATCCTTGTGACTTGTGTATTGTCAGTGCCCAAGCCATTTTAAGTGGAATTTGATAGCGATGCCCATGGGTGAGCAGGGTTATGGGGACATTGTGTGGATTGTTATGGTCCCAAGGCAGGCCAATGTAATGTTTGAATTGAACAATGAAAAACAAGGGTAGCTGAGGTGGTTTTTCACCCTCATTGTATACAATTTCTTTTACCTGACCAAGTGCACCATTCACGAGCCCTGTTTCGACCCAAATATTAGAACATAACATGACCTCTTGGCCAATTGACAACAAAATATGAGTTTGGAGTTTCTCTTCATCTGGATTTGTGTATGTTGACCCCTTGAGTTGCTCTGCAGTGGAAAGGGAAACAAGCGTAGCCAAAGACAACAACATACGTTTATTATGTAGTAAAACCATTTCATTTGTTGCAAAAAGGTGTATGGCAGATAAGAAAATAGATTTTTCTACAGCGTTGAGTGCTGAACTTGAGTGTGACATTATAATTTCCAAGTCTTCTTGTGTAGGCTTTGCATTCTATAGATTTGAGAGAAGTGCACGAAAATAAATTTGGGAAGGAGAATCACCAATTTGTCAAAATAATCTGGTTAGAGTTACCACTGTTGTGAAGTTGCACCATAGTGCGCTACCATATCAAGTAGAAGCATACATGGGGATATCTTTAACTAGTGGTAGTTGTCCCAAGTCACCAAAGAGAATAATTGAGCACCTTCCAAAGGGAAGGTGGTTGTGGGCAGAGTATGTTTGCCTTAGTCGCATGTCAATACGCTCTAGCAACTTTGGGCCTACAAAGCTCATCTCATCTACTAAAATATACCTAATAAAGTGCATGCATTATTGGAAGGCCGCAAGTGTTTGGCCATGTAGGGGGGAATTTATTTTATTGGAATTTGAAGGGAAAAATGAATTGTTGATGCTTGAATGTTGAATGCAACAACACCTATAGCTGCAAGTAGTAAAGGTGACTCATGAATTGGACTTGATCTATTGAGGGAAGACCTTATCTTTTTTATGAGGTGTGATTTTCCAGTTCCTTGAACAATGAGCTTTAGCGGTGGTTTTAGTGGAACAGAGGTTCTAGATGAGACCAAATTATATCAAATGCTTTATGTTATTGAGTAGAGAAAGTAGTAAGGTTGTCTTCTTGGAGATCACAATGCACTTCAAAGCTTGGCCAATTGCAGTCTACGAAAGTAGTTGGAAGATGCAATTGTTGTTGGGTGAAGTTGGTATGTTTCCAATCATGGTGCATGTCAATGTCACATCGACCAAGCATTTCTAGTGCATCAAGCTGTATAGGAAGGTTTGGGTGCAAATTTGAGAGAACCTTCCATTCTTCAAGGTTCTTTCCTTGCAAGACATGGTCAATGCTCGAGTTACTACTAGCATCTGATTCTTTAGTTGGATTTGGTTTTTTGTGGTGGACGTGCCATGGCATGTATGTTGAATAGAACCTTTCCCATTGCGATATAATTTGATGTTCAAAGGAGCCAAATTCAATGTCAATGTTTCAGAATGAGTGGTATAGAAATACTTTACTCCAACAAAATTCATAAAAGTTTTTGTTGTCTCTTGAAAGGATGCTTGTGAACCTAGGTGAGATGTGAAAAATTGCTTGTTGGGGGCACTGCTTCCACAGTTCTTTTTTTTGGGACACTTTGAAGGTCCACTTTTGGGTAAGTTCAATGAGAGGCATTTCCTCTAATTGAATGTGGCAAGCCATGTAGGTATCAATGTATGTAGGTGAAGTGGTAACTAATGCGGATGAGATTGAGACACATTGAAATTTGTGTTGGTTAACATTTAAAGACATAAATGTCCTATTGGATATGGAGAGGGGTAATTTTAGTAAAAGGTGGCAAGTTTCCTGGGCACTAATATCATGATCGATAAGGCTTTCAGTAAGGATTTTTTTGACAAGCTATTGGGGCAGGCATTTTTTATTCTAAATTGGTTAAGATGTGAGATAACATTGCATGATATGTTTCAGATTTTTGTTCAGCTTTTGCTGCATATTTTGCAATATATTTTAGGACAACATCAATTGACAATATAGGTTGGCAATCTACATTGGCCCTCTAGATAGAGAGTATAGATGGGTTGTGAAGGTTCAAGCAATGATCATTGCGATTAGGTGGGTGCTTAGGGTGGTCGATCTCGTCATTTGAAAGACAAGATCCTTGATGTATCCAACAAACAAGAATCATCTAGACAAAGCAGTGAAATGTTTGGAGTGCACTCTGTACAGATTGAAGGTTATTCCATTGTAATCTACTAATATGAGGTGCTTGTTGGAGCCATAGAAAACCATGGATGTGTGCAAATCCTTTGTTTTGCCATTCATATCTACGAAAAAGATGATATTTAGCAAACTTAAAAGATAAGAGTCTATTGTAAAAAATGAAGGGATACTTTCTAGTAAATAATCATGCTCGTGTATTGTACCATAAGAGAAAAGAAAGCTATTACCTATACCAATATTCAAATGTGCCAGGAAGCTTTTCTAAGACCTCTTCCCGAAATGAAGTAAACTTGTGGTGCATGTATAATGTGGTAAGGTGTGGATTATGTACAATGTTTTGGATCCTCCATCTACAAGCCATAGAAGGATTTGTAGGAGGCTTGGTAGGCATGACGTTATGCAAGTTTGGCCATTTTGTATCTACTGCACTAAGGGTGAAGAAGAGTGAGGTGCAACCAATCTAAATGACCATGTTAGAGAGATCCCCTCGGCGGTGGGTCCAAAATGGACGAGTTCCACAAATGGATGAACTAAATCGCATGAGCTGACCTGCAAGTTTGTCATCTAGAATGTCCTGCAATCTTTGGCGAAGGTTGAAGATTGTCGAGGGCAAGTAACCTTCAAGATTTTTGTGAACAAACACAGAGGATGTTGGTTGGCTACGATGTCACATAATAATATTTAGTGTGAAGTACCTAAATTGGGGGTGTTGGCCAAACCAATTATCATGGTACCTTAAAAGATGGAGAGCATACTCATGCAGTTTAACTACTTTCATATGGTGTTGTTTGAATGCAACTTTTCCTTTTGGAAACAAAGTGGGGAATGCTATAGAAAATAGTCCTTCAGTGGTGTACTCATTGATAGGAGATGGAGAAATTGGTGGCCATGCAATGATTGGTGTTGGTCGTCCCGCACCTAGTTGTCATAAAGACCACACTTGTTCAACCTCTATACGTGCATGCGGGAGGTTTGACACAAAGGATGTTGTTGCCAACATATTGTGGTCGACGAGATGATATTTTGTGTTGCTTGTTTCCTCAATGCTTGTATTTGTGGTGGTGGGATTTGAAGATATTGCATAAATAAGGTTCGAGATGTCAGTAGAAGACTCTAGCAAAGTGGATAATGCAAGCTCGTATATTTTGACATCCTTGTAGTATGGGTCGTTGGAAATCTTATATTTAAGTGCCTCGTGGACACATCCTCTACAAACATGGAAGTTGTATTGTTGTTGACCGATTTGTTCCCTATTAACTATTAGTGTATCAAGATCACTAATATGGCTGGGCAAATAGGATGCAATTGCAAATATATCTTGAGGAAAGTAGATAGTGTGCCCAGTATATTTTAGTTACCCACCCCTTGCATAGGTAACTTGAAGTATTGGGATTACCCTTGCTATTAACATCTCCTCAACTTGGGATAGAACTTTTAAGCATACAGGTTGCTCACCAGGGTCCATGTTGTTCCAATTTGAGAAGCATTGCTCTTTCTTTTCAAATGTGCATCTATAACAAGTAGTCAATTCATTTGACTATCTAGTTTTGATTCTTGGATATCTCTCCATGCAAACCATACAAGTTGGCATTCTTGATAGGGTATCTAACTTTGAGCGGAATTTATTTCTAGCATAGAAAAAGTCCTGTGGAAAAAATGGCGAAGGGTGCATTTTGATGTCTAGGTCAGGTTGAACTATGTTGTGTGAGTGAGATGCAATTTCTTGTAGTTGGGACATGTTAACTAGACGAGAGACTGCAGATTTTGATGCTACAACACAAAGATTTTGATTCTCTTCACATCTTCATTTGTTAATTTCATCTTTATTTGCATGGTATCATTTGCGGTTTAGCTCATTTTTACGTGAACATTTTTCTTGCATCCTTGTAGTGTCTGTCTCCATAGTAAGAAATGTTGAGGACAAAAGAAATGAAATATTATGTATATATTATAATTTGATTGGAGATTTAATGGTGCAAAAAAAAATGTTATAGAACATAAAACACAAACATATGAAGATATGGATAGGAAATGCAAATAAAGCTATAGATTAAAATTCTTTAAAAATATTGAATATGATTATGACCTTAGGATTAAAATGTTATTTCTGGGGATATTCATTTTATTTAGCCATTTCATGTTACCATGTCAATCATTATACACATACAGTAGACTATTTAGAGAATTTTTGTGCACACCATCTCTCCGCACTCTACTAAATAGAGCACACTCTTAAATGGTCAAATAGCCAATGGTAATTTTACACTTCATCCTTACCAAAAGTGGTAATTAATGAATTCCATGTCTTCCATGAATATTGAATGAAGTGGCATTCATTGAAGGAGCTCAAATTATTAAAGTGTAAAGGTGTATTTTCATTCCCAAGATCTTAGAGTTTGTGTAGATTATCACATAAAAGAATTGTTTGAGCTATTTTGGGTAGTTTTACATAATTTTAATTATTTTAGGGAGTTTTATATAATTTTTTTTTTTTTTTTCTATTTTCTAAGAAGGATTACATTTGTTTCTACAACAAATTGTAAGTACATTAATGAGAGTATTAATAGGCGACATTCAAACTCAAAACATACTTGTGGCTAGTGAGATTTTCCACCACTAAGCCACCTACCCTTCCATGGTGGAAACTTTCAAATTCCATCAAGTATATATCAATTCCAACATACCCTCTAAGATGCATTCATGTTTAGATCAATTATGATACCAAATTTAACATTTTAAACACCAAATTTAAAATTTTAGAAATGATATAATTTAGTTCTAATAAATTTTAGACAATATAGAATTTCACCTATGATATATAGCTTTGAATTCTAATTAAGTTTTTTATTTCTTCGTTATAAAAAAATTATTGACTTTTATTCTATAAACTATGATATATGACTTTTAATTCTAAGTTTCTATTACTTTTCAAGAAAAACATTTTATTAATTTTTATCCTACAAAGAATACTTTTAATAAAGTGAATAAATTTTACATCATTTTCAATATAATTAAAAATTTGACTACTATAAAATATCTCTGTAATTAGTAATTTAATTAACCTAAACACTTAATATAAAATATATTTACCATACAAAAAGAAAGCACATTAAAGTTTTTTTTTAATCACTTTTTTGGGTTGCTTCACTTCAATACATGCATATTTGCCTAATGTTTGAGGCGAATAAAAGGCAAAGAAAAACGTGAGAGGCAAAAGTCAAACCAGGGATAAACTGCGGTAAAAATTTGGCGGGAATCTTAGTGGTGCATCCCAAGGAAAATAAATTTGACAAACAAACAAGAATATCTACCTTGGCTGTCAAATCCCACAGTACTTTTGATAATTTTGCAAGAAATCTATGTTTAACTCTAATTTAGAGCCTTCCAAGCTAAGGAATCAAACGTTTGTCCACGTCGCACCTTGTTGGCGCTTTACATCTCCTAGGGTTGCTTCGTCAAATCATGCATTTCCATCTCCTATTTATTTTGAATGACTTTGTTTCTTCTGTCTTTGTCTATTGTAGGTGTTGTGGCTTTTATTCCTGCGTTGTATTTATCCAAATTTTAATAGTTTATTTTGAGAATGACAACAAAGACTTTTAAACCCTTTTGTAGTCTACATTTAACTCTAATCTGCTCACGTGTCTTCTATATACTTCCACAGTTGCATGATAACAATTAAACCTCCACGTGCCCTGACTAACATATTTTTTGGGCATGCATAATGAATATGGAGATACCGGGAAGAGGGCAGAGGAATTTAGGATGCACTTTCATTGATCTCACCTCCTTGTTTCCTATTTCATGTCATCAATAATCTGCGCTTCTGGTAACTGCTCAGTTTAATGCCTTTCTTGTTCTGAATACTTTTGTAACAACTCAATGGAAGCCCTCTACAGCTCTGAATTGCAGAACCCAGAGACAACAATCTTTGATATCTAAAATGGAGATGGGTTTAGCAGGGGATTTTGGTTGCTGCGCACATCAAGAAGAATGGCGCTGCCTGTGCAGGTATATTTACAACCGCATTCATGTACATGCTTTTTTTTACATAAATCAGACACATTAACATAAATATATCATTGCATTTCAGATACAGCGAATTAAATTCAATATGCACATTCACAACTTAATTTGAAATTCCCTTTCTTCTGTTGCAAATAAACACAGACACACACACAATGGTAACAGTTAAAAACATATTTGTTTACACAATTCTTTAAGACCAATCTAAGATGTTTCATGGTATAATCTACGCACAAATTTTATGGATTATCTTTTTTTTAGGTTTATTTCCTCCAGGTCCATATGAAGAGCATAGTTACCTATCATCGGTCCAGGCAAACTAGATGTAGATTACTATAAATTCTTAGGGTGCCGACTTCATGGAAGAAGTACAGTTAAATATGGTAAGATATAGCTAAAAAATATGAAAGATTTAAATAGGTAAACAAGATATTGGAAATAATAACAGTTAACTATGGTAAGATATAGCAAATAAATATGAAAGATTTAAACTGGTAAAACAGATATCAGAAACAAGAACTTGTAAAAAAACAATGGAAATACTGCACAGTAGATACCTGATTTATTCTTCAATGTCTGATAGTTTCCAAACTGTTCTTCTGCAATCCTTGTTTTTAATAAGCTCTGTGGAACGGTCATTGTTAGTTGATGTAGCAGATTTGTGGTTTTTTTATTCTTACAAGTTCAGTTCTATTTGTAGGAGAAAGAAGGCGGTGAAAAATTGCCAACAGGCATGGTGCATTAATGTAATAAAAAATATCCCAGTCAACCACTTGTATCCTAAGCGTAAATGCATTTATGAGGTGCTGTGAAAAATATTCTGTATAGTTTTTTAATCCATGATGTGCTTTCATATATTACATCAGATTTAGTGGCGACCTGCCCAAGTTATAGTGATTATACTAAAAGAGGCTTCCAACTCATGCTTTCGATAAATATCTCCAAAAGTTCTCGAAGTTGACTCATTCAACTTTAGGTAGCTGTGAAGTGGCTTCGTCGTGCTCTGCAGCAGCAGCAGAAGGGAAGAATTTGGGGGAACTCATTACCAGTTATGTGCAGCAGCTGGGAACTAATTACCGTATTTATGAGGCCCAAAATATCCTCAAGAGTACGATATGCTTGAGGTCCTCTACTTTGAAATGCATTGCCTTTTCAGATCGAGGGTTCAGGCCATTTTAATCATTGGCCAGCTGCTGTGGAGAGAGATCAACCATGGATTTACAAATCTAGGTTGGTCTCTCTCAAATTGGATACGCCTTCGGCGTAAAATATATATATATTATCACTTTTAATTTAAAAAATTAATTAGTTAAGTTTTGTGAATTTTAAAATCTAGGTTAATCTAATAAGTTGCATCTATAAAGTATAAATTAATTTAGACTTATTAAATAATAATTGTAATTGATGAATTTAATAATTAATCTCTAAGGCTTGGAAAGATTGGTTAAAACATAAATGTAAAAAAAAAGTTAAAACTACTTGTAAAACATGAAAAATTGTCAATATACACCCAAAACTGAGCTCAAAAAGTCCAAACAAATTGCCTTTTCCTATTTGAGCTTCCAAAGCTCATTTTGCTCATCAATGGATCACAAGCCCCAAAAGGCCCTGAAGGGGTTCAATGAATCTGAACCGTGCATATTTTTATTGATTTGTTCATCAATGGATCACAAGCCCCAAAAGGCCTGAAGGGGGTTCGATGAATCTGAACCGTGCATATTTTTAGTGATTTGTTCAGCAGTTTTCCTGCATTCATTCAGCACGTCATGCCTGACGGAAATGTTTTGCGTTATCACGTGTTTGATCACCGTCCACTTGTACTCAAGAGTTACGCTTCAAACGGTACTTGCCGTGCATGAGAAAAATTGTAACCAGATTTTTTTTTGGCTCATGAAAAGCCTTAAAAACACTTTGTTTTCACTGCAACAAACTGAGCGACTATTAGCAAGTAACAATGATTTAATCAATTTCACTCTTTGTAATTAAGTAAAATTTAAAATAAGTTTTGACAGTTATTTAGGAAATTCGTTAATTTTAGAATACAATGATTCTTTAATAATCTTTAATCACTGTGCACTATTTAAAATCTAATTAAAAAGGTAACCATTTCATGGATGAAGTTCACTATGTTTTTTATAATTATTGGAGTACAGCATGTAATGTATATAATTAGTGTTAATTTTTTTTAAAGATAAAAATTAATTTTATTATTAAATTTTTTATTTAATCTATATATATTTATTTATTATATATTATACTATAATAGTTATCAATATTTAAAAAAAAAAATACAACAATTCAAAATATAATTAATTATTTATACATTATATTTGTTATTTATTATGTCTCATTGTTTATCCATCATCTTACTTATATCTTATTTGTTTTATTACATCTTCATATTATTTACAAATTCAATTTTAAATTAAATAAATATTATTTTTTATAATTATAAATTAATTTCTAAACTACTATATAATATTAAAAAATCTAAAGAACAAGAACATAAATACTATTCACCTAAGTAAAAAATCTTTTAAAAAACTAATCTTATTTATAATTTTTTACCCTTTTTAATAGGTTCCATTTTATTTTATACTTTTAAACTTTTTTACTTAAACTTTTAATATAAATAGTTAAAATTTTAGCTATATCAATTTTAATATAGTTCTTTTAAAATATATATATTTTATTACAAGTACAGTTTTAATTTTAACAATTTAATTTATTGAATAATTTAATTATAATTATAATTATATTTTTATTTGTTAATTTTGAGTTTATATTTCAATTGAAGTTAGTATTGTTTGTAATATATTTCAGTTAATCATATATCTCCAAAAATTACTTTTACGAGTATAACTTAGATCCATAATTCTTTTTAAATAGAACAATGAGATTCCCGAGAATGATGTGACACAATCCACACCTATATTGGTGCTTATGCACACAAATCTATGTTGTTGTTCTCCCCCTCCAACGTTGATATTAATCTCTACTTTAATGTAATAATAACATATTGAAAGCCCAAATGGGTAGTAGAATTGGCTTGGGTAGTGGGTTTGCTCCCCATTGGTCTCGTGTTAGACTCTGCTCCTAGGACTAAGAGGTGGGACTTCTTGCCATTGGGATGGGTCGCGGGGACACCCTGTAGTATCAAAAAATAATAATAACATTATGAAATGCCTCTTCCACATCATGAATGTTCTATGTATAGTCATTATGAAATGGCTCTTCCACATCACAAACATTATGTATAGTTGTCCAGCTTGCATGTCATTGAAGGCAGAAGAAGAGGTTAGTGATAATTAGCACAAAAAATAATTAACACATGACAGTTATGGATGGAATGAAGCAATTTGAAATGTCTTAAATTTTATTTATATTTTTTAATGAAATTAAAAATAATAATTAAAATTTTATTAGAGTTAATATTTAAATAATAAATATAATATAATAATATAATAATAAATACATAACATAAATAATAAATATTTATATAATAATATAATAGTTAATATATAAATAATAGATATAATATAATAATGAAAAATATAGTTTTTTTTTGGCAAACATTTGTGTAGTAAATGAGATCAATTGATAGGTCATTTAGAAAATGATTTTAATATTAGTATTAATTTTTTTAAACTTTTTATTATAGAATAATATTATTATATATATATTTTAAATTTTATGTATTAACAATTATATTATTATATAAATATTTATTATTTATAATGTCATTATTTTATGTATTTATTATATTATTATATTATCTTTATTATTTATGTATTAACTATTATATTGTTATATAATATAGCATTATATATTAAAAACTAAATTATTTATTATATATTTAAAACTAATTATTTATTATATTTTATAAGGGAAAGGATGTTGTAAATTTAAAACCTAAATGTGCTAGAGTGTAATTTTCATTTTAACAAACATACTATATTAATTATACTAATTTATACTTAACTATGTAGGGTAAAGAATGTCAAAATTTTAAAACCTAAAATATACATTAAATATTAATTCTATATTAAAATATTAAAATAAAGATTGATAAATATATATCTAATAATAAAAAATAACATATGATTAATAATAATATGTGAAGTAATTAATATACCAAATAAAACAAAATAAATATCAACACCATACACTTCTTAGAACATCAATTTAAGGTAAATAAAAAATAAAAACTAGCGATTGCACTTTTTGTGTGCAATTGGGTACGCCGAATATTTGGTTGGAATCAAGGCTTAAATTTGATGGTCGTATGACCGTATTTAGAGTTTTTTGCCGTAGAATACAATCAAAATTTTAAGAAGATTGTATCAGATGAAAGAAGATATTTTGGATAGACTATCAAAATTTATACAGAATCATAATGATATATATATTTGATTTATATATAATTTTACTTACATTAAGGTATATCATAATGTTTTAAGGGCACCCTTGAATAGATAACCGTCATTAAAAAATTTGTTGATAGGCAAAGTTGACCATCAAATTTAAGCCCTGGTTGGAATAGATAACTATTTGTCATAATAAGAAAAGGTAGAAATGGAAAGAATTTGATGCAACGATTGTTTAGGTTAAAGCTTTATGTTTAGATATATTGTTTGAAATGGATTAGCCTTAATAAAATAGAAGAATATAATTTGATAATAAATTGCTATATGCGACAAGTGGTCATTGAAATTCTTGAGCACTTGTTATATACTTGTAAAGGCATTTTGTTATGTCATTTTAAAATAAATATTTTGAAATGCAATTTTATTGTTGAGTATCGAATTGTTTTGTAGTTTTGGATACAAAATTGTGATAAATTTAGCATTGAGTCCCCGTTCATAGAAATATACACAAAAGTTAAGATTGATACTTAGAGGGGCACATTTAGTCATAATTAGAGGGAAATTTGAAGCAGTCACTATTGTGCATTGCCTTGTTGAGGTATTGTATGGTGGAAGGTCAATTAGGGAAAATTTTGGTTTTTTTTTGCTTTTTGTTTTTCATACATTTGTGCAGTACATGAAGTCAATTGACAAGTCAATTATCTAGTTTTTTTGCATACATTTGTGTGGATCATGAAGTTAAATGGCAAGTCATTTATCAAACGATGTTACTTCTACAACAAAGATCTCAATGGAGAAGTGATTGCTTTGACATCAGGGAGATAATCAGGCTCCATTACCAATAGGCCCATGTTATGTTTATAATAGAGAGAAAGGGGGAGAGGGAGAGAGAGAGAGGGGGGGGATGGAGATGGAGATGGAGGAGAGGGTATGGAGATAGCAAAGAGATAAAGAGAGGAGAGAGGGATAGATAGAGATGAAAGCGATAAATATATAGAGAGTGAGAGAGGGAGAGAATGAGAGAGAGAGAGAGAGAGATAGAAAGATAAATATAGAGATAGTGATAGATAGAGAGAGGTAAGAAGAGGGAGACATATAGAGGTAGAGAGATAGAGAGATGGAAGAGGAATATCGAGAGATACAGACAATGAGGGAAAGAGATATAGATATATAGGTCTATGAAAAGGGAGAGTGAGACAAAGAGGGGGATATGGATAGGTAGAGAGAGGGAGACATGTCTAGAGATAGAGGAGGAGAGAGAAAAATAAAGGTAAAGATGAAGATAGAGTGAGAGATGAAGAGGGAGAAAAAAGATAGAGAGATAGAGGTGGAGGGAAAGATAAAGACATAAAGAGATAGGGAGATAAAGAGGAAGAGTTAGAGAGATATTGAGGAAGAGGGAGAGGGAGAAATAGAGAGAGATGTATATGGTGTGATAGGGTGATAAAGAGATAGATATATAAAGATATATAGAGGGGGAGAGGGGCAGAGAGATAGAGAAACAAAGAGAAATCTAGATATAGAAAAATAGAGATAAAGAGAGTGAAAGAGAAATGTGTGTGTGTGTGTGTGTGTGTGAGAGAGAGAGAGAGGGGGGAGGTGGGGAGGAGAGGGCGGGGCATAAATTTCAAATTTTCACACTCATGTATAAACAATATATTGGCCAAGTTTTCTTGCCCAATTTGTATTTTAAAATTAAGAAATAAATCGGCTATGTTACTATTGCTCTAACTAATTTGTAAGAACTATACTTGTATTTATATTACAATAATGGGAACTAATTAATATGACAGTTACTTAGATTGCATTTCCATGCTATTTATAGTTTTAGATGTAGAGGTTATAAGGAAGGGATCTCATGAAAGTGTAAGAGGAATTGTTTTTTGTGGAGCAATGGTTTTTATAAAAATAAGAAAATAAATTAGAATCTTGTGTAAGTAAATGGAAGCCTTTATTTTTCAGATTTTAAGATGTTTGTTTGAGGTGGGGCTAAGTTTTCCCTACTTCTTAAATATTGTTGCAAAATGTTATTCATCCCAAAAAAATTACCCAAAAGAAAAAGAGAGAAGAACCTAGAAATACAACATAATGTAGGATCTCATACCTAATGAAGATTATATGTATTTTCCTCCACTCTAGATTATATTTATTTGTGTCCATTCCAAAGTGAATGCAAGGCAATGGAAAAAAGAAATAGGTAAAACATTTTTTAAAAATATAGCAAAGAATGTCCTAAACAATCGTGACTTTGGCACTTCTCGTAGAGTTTCATGAACGCATGTCAAAGAGATCCTTCCCAAACAACACACATGAAAGCCTATTAAAATTTGCCAAATACACTAGGATTTAATTTAGTTTCACATCCATAAAATTCATATTTCAGATAAACTGAAATATTTCGCGTTGCTCTTGTATTTTGTTCATTTGCTTGAAGAGGCTTAGAGCCTCATGTACCTGGCCATGCATTGCATATCCTGCAATCACTGTTGTCCAAAGACATCTCGCTAATGCAATTACTCCATTTGTTAGTTTTCATCCCTCTATTGTTTGTTATGAATACACTACATAGAAATCAAAATCATCATTAATATTTAAAATCCCATTATACATATTCAATTTGTCTTATTATATTTATTTAAAATTGTAATAGACAATTCCTATAATACACTACTCTATAAATTGAAAATCTAACTTTTATTATTTTTTAAATAAAATATAATATTATAATAATAATTCTAGTAAGACCTAAACCTTAACCCCTTAATTTATTTATATATCATAAAAGAAAAAAATCATTATGAAATATCTCACCAATATTATCCCATATAAAGGACCTCACTTAATATTAGTTATATAAAATAAAACTTTGGTGACCAATACATTACAAAAAAAATCTCTAATGATGACATTGTCCAGTATAAGACATTAAGTTATCGAACATAATATATTAATTTGATGCAGACAGGGGACTCCCCTTTGCAAGTTCTCAATACCAACTTAAATTATGCCTACTTCACCTTCAGGACACATAAAAATGTGACGAATTCATAGCACATTAGAATATCCAAATAAACTGCTAAATCAAGCTCGCAAATGAAAATTCTCCGTCAAAATTAAACATATAGGTTGTTATAATCAAATTTATCAATCAAACTGCCATAGGAATTTGACAGCTCATCTCTTTGTGAAAAATACTACCTGGTAAGCCCAAAAAAGGTTACTGAGACGGTCATGTATTTTATCACTATGTGAAGACGAAAATGTCAACTAATTGCCCTTTACAATACCACAAACACTCTTAACAATCAACATAATCTTGCATAATGCTCATAACTACAACCTAGATTATTTAAGGATAAATTGCAGATGGCTGATGCTGCCAACTGTTGTACTGCAGAGAAGTTCCAGAGTTTACGATGGCAGCACAACCTCCAGCACAAAAGCCTGTAAGAATAATTATCCTTTTTTTTAAACACCATTAAATTAGATTTAACACTTAATCAAACAGAACTAAAAGTCTTGGGAAGATATTTCACCTGTTGATTCATTACCAATGAGAAAATCTCCCATATCAAACTGAAAGAAATAGTAAGAATAAGTTTGAAAAGTCGGATAGTTCTGTAACCATCGCACCCACCCTTAGTCATAGTGAATAACAACATGCATATAAAAACACTTCTTAAAACAGAGCATGGAAACTCAAGTTCATTCTATAATCTACCTGCCAGTAACCCTGTTCTGTAACAGGCACAAATGTATGTTTACCCTTAAGCGTTTACTGTTGACACCTCCTAATACTATCTCTCCTCCTCCTCCTTCATCTGCATTCCTGTTCATCAAAAAAGAGAAGACCAATTCTTGGACAAGGCTAAATGGTTTACCAAGAAAGATCAGCTTAGGCAACCCTTGAAAGCCCTCATGTCAAAGACAGTTAGAACTAAAATTTTTGCATGGTTTTTACGCTAGAAGCCTAGGAGATTGCATCGTTGAAGTCGTTTTTTCTTTTTTATGTCTGCTGCAAGTTGAGAGCGTTGACCTATCTACTGCAAGTTGAGATGATAGATGCCTCAAGCCTTTTATTAGAATTTCAGTAGCTTGCTTATATTTTGTTGTTCTGGAGACATCTGCATGATCTATATTTTGTTGTTCTTTGGAGGGAGAGTTCTGGCTACGGGAGACTAAGTATTGTAATTGGAAAATCAGTTCTTTCTGGTGTAAACAGACCATGTAAGTCGACATAGTAGTTCTTTCAAGCTTTAGGCTATCCATTGTAACTCAGAACAGGAGTTCTTTCTAGTCAAATAGCCAGTATTGTAACTAATTCTTCTAAAAGAAAAGCATTTCCAGACTTATGCTACTGTAAAGAATTAGATATTTCAGACAGTTTGTTTCAGAAACACTTACTTCTAAACTTAAAGTATTCCATGCTTAATGTTGCTTTAGAATTTCCTTATGGTCAACCAAAAATTCTAAGGATGTAACATGGAGCAATCTTTATTAAAGGTAACAAATATTAAGACACGAATTCTCTGGAGAGTGCTAACTACTGCAGTAGATCTATATGTGACCATCAAGGATATGTTCTCTAAAACTAAAAGACAAGCCCCAAGCTGAGAGACTTCATTTTTAAATTAGCTTGCATGAATTCTCATTCAGCTTAGAACCTGTGATGAACATGTTTAGCAATGTCCGCACAACCAAATCTCCTATACTGTCCTTTCTCCAACGAACAGTTCTTTATGGTTATCAGACTGCCTTATATATGGATCTCACATGACTCTACCTCTTCCCATATAACTATAGTTGCAGTATATGACCCAATCTCTTCCCTGAAGATATTGGTTTTGAGAAGTTCACTGAGAGTATTGTTAATGTAGAAGTCCTACTTTATTCAGATCAAATATTGATCTTCTAAATATTGGTTTCAAAAAATTCTATTATTGTAAGAGAAAGTTAGTAGGCTGTTGATGATCGGTGGAATTTTTATTTCCATAGAAGGAAAATGAATACTACTTTTTCCAACAGTTGATACTTCACTCTCTTCTCTGCAGGGACTATGCGTATCCACAACCAGTGACAATTGCAGTAGCTCAAATTCTAATGGCTATTGGGAATTTTCTTTTTGCAATGGGTTGGCCTAGATGGCTAGATCTCTATATACAGGGACTTTGGTTGTTGGTCTAGGATATAATTTCAAATTCAAAAGCACATATAAATAACAAGTCTCGTGGTTTTCTTACTCAAATTCAGAAAACTATTGGATGTACAAAATTGAAAAATATAAGAAAACTGAAGTTTCTCAGAGCAAGAAAGCTTAGATAAATTGTACCCATTTAAAATATGAAAATAAGTAGCTGTCACTGTCTGGACAACAGAAAGTCACAACCATTGAATTAGTATTCAGTAAGGTATGAAATTTCCCTTTGAAAATTCCTCTTAAATCTGATTTAGGCACCAAAAACTGGCTGCATTGATTAATGGGAACAACTTATATATTTTTACAATCACCTAATTCATGTAGATCTAGAAGCCCATATTCTAGAGTGTATGTATCTATATACAGAAACAGATTACAACTGTATGTATTTCTATCAGACTATTTTATAAAAAAACATAATACAACTGTATGTATTTGATAGGAAATTAAAGATACATTTTAAAACTTGTGCCATGTAAACTTTGGTTCAGCCAAACTTGGCCTTTCTCTTAAAAGTCTTGACCTAATACTTGGTGACAAAGAGATGAAGACTGTGTACAAAAATGACTTATTTTCTTTGGTACTTGAGTATACGTTTTGCAAAAGCCTTATCTTCTAACAAAGAAACTACAACTGTTGTACAAGTTACCAGAGTTGTTTCTAATGGACAGTTCATACTTGAACTGTACACCACCCTTGTGCCTCCCATGAAAATACAAACCTATTTAAAGATTGCTTATTGTTAACAGGTGCCTTGAACAATTATATATTGATCTATAATGTAGGCTAGCAGAAAAGACATTCAGAATATTAAAGTTATGCAATCTTTTACAAGCAATATAAATAAATGCATAATATTTATTTCCTTTCTTAAGCATCACTTATCAAAAATTGCATCATCAACATATCTCTCAAATATGGAGGTTGTCTTGCTTATGTACAGTATAAGAGGCATTCGACCAACTTTTCCCCATGATATTGTCATATCATGGTATGAGATATCTGGTATCATGCCTGTAGTCTCACTCTTCCATTATTAGTATTTACCCTAGCCTTTGCTGGTGCCCCAAGAGTTAACCCTAATGAACATTGTTAATACTTTCCATTATTCTGACAGTAATCTGCAAAACTTTCCTGCTAACAAAATCACCTGACATTAATGAAAAATTGCAAAGAAAATAATAACAATAAATGTAATAAAGCCAAGACGAATCCCATACAACAAGTATTCACACAGAACGATGGCAACAAAGAACTGTTGAGGTAATGAGAAGCTTTTTAATCAGAAAAATGTTATATTGAAAGAGTTTGTAAGTCCAAAATTGCAGAATTTTTTAGTGTCTAATAAAGCTCTTGAATAAAGGGAAACCATGGTAATCAACAGATCCAATATCTACGCATCTGTAACACAACCATTGTAACGAGGAGAAGCATGTCTTTGGCTTTGGTCTACATCACAGAGATGGATAAATGTCTCAGCAATGCAATCATTGCATTCCATGAGATAACCTATCTTTGAGGCAATCTGTCAAACAGTTCACGTGCCTTTTCTATGCTTCCACATTCTGCATACATGTCTACCAGAGCATTTCCAACTATAATATCAGAAAAATTTCCTCCATCTATGATGCTTTGATGAAAATTTTGGCTTTACAGCTGCCAATTGCATTTGCTTGAAAGTTTCTAAAGCCTTCTCAACAAATCCATTTTGTACATATCTTGCAACCATTGCAATCCATGAGATGAGATCTTTTTCAGGTATTCTGTCAAATAGTTCACGTGCCTTGTTAATGCTTCCACTTTTTGCATGCATATCTACTAGGGCCGTTGCTACTATAAAATATGACAAAGTTCCAAAGCAACATTATAGCACTCACTGTACAAAATTTCAAAGGTAATCATCTCCAACATGCACATGTGAAAGGAATAGATATCCACCAGTTCATTGTAATCCTCTTCATACAACTCTGCAGCCATGAATTCGGGTGTACTAATCACAGTATGAGCAGCTTGATCACTTCCAAGGGTGCCCGCAAGACCCTGGTCCCCAATCTTCAGAGTGCCGCTATTGCCATTCACAAAAATATTACTGCAATTCAAATCCCTGTGAATGATGCAAGGTTCTTGACTATGTAAATAATGCAAACCCTTAAGAATTTGCCATGCCCTGTTCTCTATAGCTTTCATGGAAACATGTCTGTGCTTCTGTTGGTACTGTCTTAGGGTCCCAGAAGTGCAAACCTTAGTAATAAAATTTACATGTCCAACCCTCTCATCCAGCCATGCATTATAAAGAGTTATTATATTTTTATTGTTCAGGGATTTCAAAAGGCCGACTTCTGCAAAGAGTCTTTCTAGTGCATCGTCTTCAAGGCACTTCAGAGACACCTTGTTCCATGCAACCTCAATTCCGTCTTCATCATCAAAAGCTCGGTACACTGTCTTCATGCCACCATGGCCTAGAACCTCATCATACCGGCCATACCTAGTTGGGTTCATTTCCACAAAGGAATCCCTATCCTTGTCACCGCCTAGAATTCTACTGTTGGCATTTCTTTAGCCGAAAAAATGAGAAAACCTCCTTGCCCCCGAAACCGAAGTCTGGGTCCTCTTGTCTAGGGCACAAATTCTCTAAGGACTAAAGCAATGAATAAAAACGCATTTCTTCCCTGAATTCACAAGATGAGAAAATAACAAAGACAGGAGGCTTTTCCTTTATAGTGGTTACTGAAGAGACAAACAACATTTTGATTCCTGTGGCTGCAGAGAGGAGCACAAGAATATAAGGAAACACGTACATAAAATAAAAATTTAGAAACGAAGACTATGAACTGCGATCCATTTATTTATCCTCAAACCAACAAAACTGGCCATCACACCAAAACGGGTAAGAGCTGAAAAAAACTATGCTACTACACCATAAATATCAGACGCAGGTGACATGTCTCTCCAACTGATAACTGCAAGTGGAATACATACTCTCTGCAACTGACGCAAGTGGAGACCGTTGATAGACAAAGGAAGCGTGAAAATCTCACTGAGGGACGCGAGTGGAGAAGTAAAAGGTGCGTAAACAGCCGGGAAAATGACCAAAAAATATGAACAGATGAGATTCCATCAATCGTAGTCCCTTGCAATCTGCATCGTTCGGTGTGAAAAGAGGTTGGAGAAGTTCAACGTGGGGACGCCTTTGGCGTAATAAAAGTGTCCTTCCTCCATCCTCCGCCCTCCACTGACCTAGCTCTGAAGTTGTGGTAGAAAATGGCCACGTCGCGATCCTTCTGATTTTGGCCGATGGTCTTCACTTGTTTTACTTTATCGGTTGGAGTTCAATCCATGCCTGCCCTTTTGATTTTTCTTGCTATCTTTTTATCTTCCATTATCAACGGTAAGAAATGCCAAATCAATAATAGCCGGTCTGAAATCTCGTGGCGGTAGTAAATGTTGGCATCTCTTCCTTCTTATTTCCAGTGCGGCGGAGGGATCCTTCTTATTTCCAAACCAAAGCCTCGCAGGGTCTTCTCTTCTTTTATAAATACTACATTATGGTTTTGGTACGATCCATGGGCTTGGCTTCTACATTTGTATTCTCAGCCCTTCAGATCCCTTTTTCCTTTTGCCCATTTCTGCTCCTTTTGTTTTCGTAAGCCTGTATATTCTAATTTTGAAGGACAAGCAAGCTGTGTTTACAATTTCCAAAATAATGGCCGATCTTAGATGAAACTCGGAGTGTATGACTTGGTGGATGGAAATGCAGACGGAATGGTGAGCGTGAGTGAGATATGTAACTTCACTAACAAGCTCGGATCATCAATGTCAGAAGATGATGTGAGATGCATGGTGAACAACCCTCCTCAAGAGGACTGTTGTTGCCTCCGATTTGAGGAATTTGTTGAAGTTTTATCAATCCATCTTCAACAATCAAGATGATGAAGGAAAAGACGAGTCAGAGGATTTGATGGAGGCGTTCAGGGTTTTTAATCTTCGTTTACTGTTGTCGCGATTTGATGTTAAGTGCTGAGATTGCTGCATGAAGGCGGTAAGTGTAATAGTCGTCACTTTCTTGCTGGCAAAGAAATTGAATGACGAGCGCTCTGATATGGACGAATAGGATAGGTGTTATAAACGCAATTAAGGACGAAAAACAATGGAAAACGATGGACGGACGGGGTGTTGTGAGTCGTCTCCGGGATGCCTTTAGCCGTAGATGTAAATAATGAGCTTGCTTCATTTCATAGTGGATACGCCTTCGGCGTAAAATATACTCTTTTATCCCTTATAACACAAATTCTCTGGACACCTAACTTCAACCATATGAATAGAAAATATTTTTTAAGAAAATAAAAAAATTACATCATCAGACCTATGAATGATTCATGGGTTTTTTTGAGTAATAATAATTATACGTTTCGAAAAAAGTAGACCTTACGTTTCTGAAGAAATTAAAAATTATTACCTAACAATTTAATAATTTTGTGAGGGACGCCCATAAAAAACGTGGAAAACAATAAAACCACATTCCACACGTTACTGATAGGCCCCGCTTTAGTACTTCCCTCACAAGACTGTGAAAACAAATAAGTAGACAGAAAGTGAAGTCTCCGTCAAATAACACACTTGTCTGTATAACGACAGATGAAAGGATACATTGCTTATATCAAACTGTCTCCATACGCTGCTCCAGAGGTGTTTTTTTGTCGCACTCTATACCAGGGAAGAGCATTTAGTACGCTCCCCAAAGGACCTCGAACATGGCATTTATTTTCTAATTATTAGGTCGGGAAGGTGAAAGAGCACGGCCGACCGGACCAGAGGGTTAATAAAACGTTAAAACAGAAAAACACGGCGAAAAACAGCTGAAAAATGGGAAAAAAAATAATGGACGGTTGAGATTTATTTTACTGTCAACCAAGCCCTATCTTTCGTTTTCCACTGTTGATAGGCAAAATGAGCTCTGAATAGTTACTAGCAATCGCACCTGCATGTGCAATGGGTACGCCGAAGAAATGTGAAAGGTAGACGAGTGATAAATGTGTTATAATAGTGAAAACATTATATGCATATTTCTCAACATTTCCATGACACCATAATGGTAATGTTACATTGACTTAGAGCTTGATTTTTCTTTTCATTATTGCACTTACAACCAATCTTGTGGAAGCAGTGACTTCAACCTGATCAAATGTCTAAACCCGACTGGGTTATGAGAAGATTACAGAAAAATCCATATCTTTTTTGTTTTCCTTTGAATAGTCATGTTAGAATTTGTTGCAATGTATATTTATATTTGTGTTTCCTAGGAAGTGAGTTAATCAGCTAGGAAGACATAATTGCTAATAAATGGCAACGCCTTATTTATCTCAACTAAAAGAATCATGTCTCCATACCCACTTCAATACATATGAAAAGGAAAATCACAATCAGTTTGTAAATTAAGTAAATTAAACTCAAAAGAAAAGATTTTTCTGGCAAATTCTTTATATTTTCTAGCCGCCGAAAATCTAAATTTCTCATAGTTGATGCAAGTACAGGACTGCAAATAAAAGTATGGAACAGAAGATATAAATGCTGAGATGGTGAAACAATGTGAATGGTTGGTGATAAAAGTACAGTTATTATTTTTTGTCCATGTGCACGGTGACCAGCTCCATTGATGAAGAAGAAAGGATGAGGATGACAAAGTATAATTACTGTGTTATGTAATCACAGAAATAGTAGGATTTGTTTGTCACCACAATCACCCAATCCATGTTGTACTTTGAAATCTACAAAGAAAGAAGAAAACAGATTAAAAGTGCACATATAATTATACTACATTTTATTAACTTTACAATCTTAATTAGTAACTATTATAGCTTAAAAGTTGAAGGCCACTAGAAAAATGTAAAACAAATCAGTACTACTAAGAACAATTAAAAAAAAACTGCAATATTACTAATAGCCACTAAAAATTGAAACCCAATAATCAATACTTCTGTAAAATAATAATATATTTACAGCTGTAAAAAGAAATATTGAGGCAGAGCAAGCATATGAATTATTCAATAAAATGTCTTAGAGAGTTTATCATATAGGGACAAGAATATTAAGCACCAAAAATATTTACTCACATTACTGAAAGTTAAGTAATTTTCGTAGTCTTATTTGCTCAAAAGAAAAAGATAGTCTATATTCTTGTCTGTACAATTATTTTTTAAATGGCCAAAAGTCAGATTTAAAAATAAAGAATCGGCATAAAGAAAAATAGAATCAGATTTAAATAGATTGAGCGAGTCAGATTTAAAAATAAAGAATCAACATAAACAAGAGCTCCATTGACAAGGCCTGTATTAGTCCACAGATTACAAGATAGCATGTAAATTGTGGAAGCCTATACAAGGCATGTAAATTGTTTCGCAAAATGCTTCAAAGAGATGCCATCGCTTGTAATGTCGTGGCTGCAGATATGCACAAAATGGTTTCTGCAATGATGCTCTCATAATTGTGGAACTAATGAAGCACTCTAGAACATACCGTAACCATGTAAAGCTCCACTTGTGTTACCTCAGAAGAGTTGTGGAAGGTCAATTAGGGAGATTTTTTGGTTTGATGTTTTGCAAAGCATATCATTGTACACATTATATAACATAAAATTGAGAAAATGCATTAATGAACTGCAAGATGTATTTAGTTTAGAATTTTACAATATACGAATAAATGCAATATCAAACTGGAATATGTACAATTTTTTCTTTTCCCATTTTGTAAGTGAATGCAAAATTGCATAAACGGACAACCATTATATCTCATGTATCAAACAAATACATTAGAAAATAAAGTAAAAACTATAATGTGATACCCATTTATCAGTAACATGACTTGCAGTTGTGCTAAAATCAAGTACGTGCAGTAACAATCCATAGCAATTCGTAAAATCTGCATTGATAAAATAAAAAAGTGCAGAAGAGTCTGTTGATGTTCAAAACTTCATCATCTGTCTTGAGATGGCCATTGCTGCAGTAAGACATTTATATAAATTCCCCTGTAAAGAATATGTTGAAGCAAAAATAGGTGCATCTGACAAAGTAAAGAATATCGTCAGCAACAACATGGGCTATGTTACTTTGACTGTAATGTAATGTGAAAGGATTTTAAATGAAATACACAATTTTGAAGTTTTCTTAAAGGAGTGTTTCAGTTGCCTTTTATGAAAGCAAATAGCTTGGAGTTGTTTGATGTAAATTATTTCTATCCAAGAATATAGATAAAAAACCGTTGTGTTAAGGAAAAACACATACACAAATGAGAATCCATCAAGAAAACTGCTAACACTCAAAGCAAATGCCCAAAATAGCTATGATTGTGCATAGGCAAGGGCAAGGACAAGGAAAAGAGAGTCCCAACCTGTGGTAAACAGTTGTAACTTGTTCTGGTAATGTTTAATCACTTTAATGATAGAACATTGATATACATTTACAGGGGCAGGATAATACAAAGTCCTAATATATTTCATTTTATATTAAAAGAAACAAAAATATGAAAACATATAATATGAATCAATTATAAATTTATAGTATGTATAATATATTTATTTCGAATCACTTCTAATTTCCTTGTATCTAATGAATGAATCCTTTTTCTACATATAAGTATAGATATGCAAAAAATAGGAAAACTTGAAAGATATTGCATTAAATTCAAGGCATAGATGATAACATCTGCAATTACACAAAATAGCACTGCCTATTGAACAATTCCAATCTGGGTATGTGTTGTGTGTCAACACTTAAGTGATTCAAATTAATTCTGCATCAAACTATACCAAAAATACTTCAGGCTAAAAATTGAGGCTGGCAAAGACAAAGGAAAAAAAAAGCTTTTAACTACATGCTATAGAATTGATGTTTTGTGGGGCTTCTAGATTTAAACTAAAAATACTGAAATTTGGAAAAAAAATATATAGATGATTGAACTGCCACAATTCTAAGAGCGATGAACATAAATTCGATAACCTGGAACAGTAGCATAATATTCAGCCGTTGACTGAAATAACAGAGCACACTCAGAAATATCAATTCAGACTTAAAGGAAGACCTTTCTGGGTAAGGTAAAGAGCTGTTGTGTAGTGATTATTGCTCAAAATTCATAATCAGACATTTACAAACTCAGAATGAACAATCGAGGATGATGTTGTGCATTCCTAAGACTATATCAGACCTCCCAGATATTGTTGCAGTGCATTACATGATATGTTTATAACAGTGAATACTGTGATAGCAGTTTTAAACCATTTTACGAGTTAAATAAAGTCTGTCATACATGTACAGTTGACTCATTTTCATTCTTTATTAAAGGGCCTCAAAGGATTGCAGATAACCGAAATTGCTTCAATTATTTTATCAACCTTGGCATCATTGAGACCCTTGATCTGGACAAGCTCTTTCTTGGGAGAGTAAGCAACAGCCTCGACTGTGCAATGTCCTGCCTCCTTGAGCTTTTTCACATCAATCGTAGAAATCCCATAGGCCTAATATGGTATAAAGAACACAACACCTTGACTAGAAAATACTACAAATGTTGTTACCAGGAAAACTCATTGGAAAAAAACCCATCTTTCCTAGCAAAATAATAGAAACCCTATAAAAGAATACCCAAAAGCCAAAACCTCCTGAAGAGAAGGAGGCAAACCTATTGTCGAAATCGCTACCAGAGTTTATGAATGGGCAAAAAAATTGTAAACCTATTGCAAAAATCACTACTAGAGTCTATTGCTAATTGTATATTTATGTAGTATTTTGCATCTGGGTTTGAAGCTGTGCAGAAAAGTAACTACCTAGATATTTCAAATTGTGGACAACGTGTAATTAGTAGAAAGCTTCATTACAACCGATTTACCTCAAGATTTTGTAGGAAGCCCAGACCTACGAATCACAACCTACGCAGGTTCTTGTGAAACCGCAATGAAATCAGGACAAGTGAAGATGTGCAGGGCTTGCAGATATTACAAAGCAGATAGGGCGGTGAGAGTAGATTGTAGACACAGATATTTATGGAAACATTAATTGCAAATTCCTTCTCAACTGTCAGTCCATCTACACCGTTGGTGACAAAAATGGATTGGAAAACTTGAGCGTGCGGACGCCTTCGGCCTAAAAAAGACTAAAAGCATTCAATGGAGCAGATTAATTTAATTGCATTGCAGTTCCTGTTAACCGTTGATAGTGAAAATTGGGTTGGGCATTTCCAAATATGATATTAAATAATAATATTAAAATCATTTTCTAAATGATTTATCAATTGATCTTATTTATTACACAAATGTGTACAAAAAATAAACCAATTTTATCCTAATTGACCTTTCACACCTCTTGGGTGTACCCATTGCACAAAGTGCCATAGCTAGTTTAAGAGTTCTCAGTTGAAAAGGGGAAAAACCCTTAATTCATAATCCATTAAAAAAATTGTAATACTCGAAAAATGTGCCCTAAACTGAAAAATAAGTAAATCAAAGATATCAGTGCTCATGAGAAAATACAATAAATGTTTTATCTACAATGTATGTGTGTTTTTTTCTTATGTCTTACAATAGAATTTAGGTTTATTTTATTTTATTTTATGTTTTAAAAAATATTTTTAATTAGGGTAAAAATTATGAGGCTTATATTAGAATTATTTTATCATTATAATTATTTTTAATTAAAATAATAAATATAATTATAAATCTAATTTATATTTATAGTATTTTATTAAGGTTAGGGTTATGATTAATATGATATAAATATAATTAAAATAATAATAATTATGAATGAAATTTTCAATTAAATTTATTATTAAATTTTATTATAATTTAAGAATAATTTTAAAATAAAATAACTAACATATATATTTTTTAAAATCTATATATAATATTATTAATATGTGTTGTATATACATTAAAATTATTATTATTTTATTGCATTTATATGTGAGAAATTGATAAAAATGTGAATCTCAAGAAAGATACATGTGAAAAATTATCTTAAAAATATCAAACAATAGAAATCTTTCAATGTCTTTTAGATATATGTATTTAAAATATATATATTGATTGTAGTACCTACTTATCTAGAAGAAGAGGGTTTGCTTGTGGAAGTATGGAAGATGTGAGGAAGGAATGACAGTTAATATAGAGAATGAATTTATAGCATGGAGGTAGTTGCTTAGAAAAGTAATTAATATTGTTTCACAAGAGCTTGCATTGGTATCAAATAGTTCAAAAAAAGCAAAATATTTTTAAATGATTAAAATATAAATATGTATATTAATGTTTAAAAATAAAACTATTTTTATACACTTTAAATTTATTTTATTTTACTTTAAAGCTATATTGTTTATCACATATTTAAATAAAATTGGCGTTTGGTGTTTATATTTTATTATGTGAAGAAGTTTGTTAAAAAAAAAAAAAAAAAAACTAAAAAAGTTAAAACCATACTAGCCAACAAGTAAAACATAAATTTAGCTAACATATAAATATATGCAAAGCTAACACATTAAAATATAGATACAACTATCCAGGTTAAATTATGGACGAAAAAAATTAATTAAAAATAGTGAAAAGGAAAAAATAGACATAAAAGAACCAAACAAAAGATAAATTGAAGAAATAAAAATCTTCAAATGTAAGATTTTTAATTATTTCTATTAAAAAATATATAAATAATTTTATATTTATTAGATTAAATTTAAAAAAATTGATTATAAAAATAAATAAATATTTTTAAATAGTATATCAATTATAAATTTTATAAAATATAAATATAATATGTAAAAAGATTTATCTTAGATATATTTAAAATATTCACTATTCTTTTTTTTATCCATCTATTTATATATTTATTAATAATTATATTTATATAAAAATATAGTAATTTTTAAAGTTAAAATAAAAATAATTAGATTATAAAAAATTATTAATATAAAATAGTACAAAACTCAAACATATTAGTAAGACAATTATCAAAGAAAACAAATCAAATATTTATTTGAGAATTTGTTTTACTTATTGATTACATAAAACTAGCAATGACACCTTGGTGTACAATAGGTACCAAAGGAGGTGTGGAAGGTCAATTAGAGAAAAAAAATAGTTTGCTTTTTCCATACATTTTTGTAGTACATGACCTCAATTGGTAGGTCATTTAGAAAATAATTTTGTTTAATTATTATTACTGTTGTGATATCCTCGAGTTTTACCTATTCTAAACAACTAAAATGTAATGGAAAAACACAAAGAAACACCTCAAGATTAGCCTAAGAAATTGTTAATACAAAGAGATAAAATGAAAAAGGATTACAAATGATTATATCTTCTCTTTGCAACTAAAACTCCTTGGTTGACCCTTGATTTTGGATGGCTTTGTATACTCCTTAGATGGTGGGTTGCAAATGCAAAATGGCTAAAATGGATGGCTAGATGAGAGAAAAATGAGTGCACAAAATGACAGCATAAGATTGCAAAATGGCTAAGCGTTCTTTTTTTTCAAATGTCTTAGAAGAGGGGGTATTTATAGAGAAATTTGAATTCTCTATAGAATTCAATAGTTGAAATTGAGCCACCAAGGTCAAGATGTAGGGCTATGGTGAGTTGAAGACTCACAAGCCATCACATCTTGACATGTGGAATGTGAGATGGCCAAGGATAAGATGATGTGGAAGTGAGGTGGAATAAAGACAACTGATGTGTAAGAAGGACATGTACCTTGGAAGTACATTGGAAGATGAGAAAAATCTTGGGTGAATAAATGTGAATTAAAAATTTACATGCTTAGAAAAATTCCATGGAAAAGACAAGGTTCTAAAAATGGAAGCACTTGTCCACATTTGACTTGATGTGACAAGTCAAATATTCTAGAGGATGCATGGAAAAAAGGGATTCTAGGAGGAATAAAAGTGAATTAAAAAATCACATGGGGAAGAGAGGAGCCTTGAATGAATAAAAAGGAATTAAAACTTCCTTAAGGGATGGGGAGAGTTGACCAAGGTACTAATTAGGCTTAACTAATTAGTAATTAGATGATAATGAGGATTAGAAGCCAACTTGCAAAAGTTGGAGGATTTGAAACATCTTAATCAAAGGATTAGGCATGTGCACATCCATAATGAAGAGATTCAAAGGTTGATTAAGATTAAGGAAAAATGATGTGACATGTGAGGAATTAAATAAATGTCATTTATTTAATTCTTTTGATGAAAGGGGGATTAAATAGATAAGGTATTTAATTATTATCTAAATACCTTAGGGATTTGGCAGAATTAAGGGTATTAATTAAATAATAGTAATATTACTTAATTAATGCAAATAACATGATGTTTAAATAAAAGGGGATAAATTTGGATAAATTAAGTGTCCAAATTTAGGTGTCTACTTTTTTCCCCTCTTTGAGATGATGTTACAAAGTTGCATCATTTCAAAAAATATTAAAACATAGAAACCAGAAGAAGATGGTTAGATTGGAAAAGATGCCCCAGTCATTCAAAGGAGTGACTAGGAAGGAAAAAAAATGATGGGGGTGAAGTTGAAGATTAGGGATTGACGATGCCCCCTAGAGAGGACATGCAGGTTCAAGAGAACATGGGTGTGCTCTCGAAATGAATGAGATGATGCAAAGGAGTGGAATGATAAGCGATAGGAGATGGATGAAGCACAAATGGATTTAAGGTGATGTTGCCCCAATCAAACTACAAGCCAAAAGGGGTTGATGATGGATGGAGTGTTGTCAATGAGGGAATGGGACATCCCAAAAAAGAGATGAGCATAGGACATGATACATCCCAAGGAGTGGTATTGATGAGGGAAGGATACATCCCAAAACACCACTAAAGGATAGGGAAGGATACATCCCCAGGATGATGATGATTAAATAGATGATGATAAAAAATCAGATGGATAGGGGAGGGAGATTGATGATGGATGAATGTATGGATGGGGAAGATGAAATGCAATTCTAATGCAATTTTCCATCTTCATATCATTGATTTTTTTCTATAGCGTAAGACACCAAGTGCCAGGGTATGTGGAACCAAGGCGGATTAGTGTCTAATGCATGAAACAAACACAACAGAAAAAAAAGGCTATCCCAACACCCCAAAGTCACCATAACTTTGGTCGGGCCAGGTATTGAAATAACCACAAGTGCACGAGGATTCCTTAGTGTAACACAAGATCACATGGGTCTTGGTAGATACTACGTGGGACAACCCAACAGACAACAATGGTAAAAGATCAAGATATGCCCCTATGTTGACTAGTTAAAGCACACTGTGATATGATGGATCAAGGCGACTATGAAAAGTGATGATAGGGAGCTCAAACCTGATAAATAAAAGCCAAAATCATCAAAAGAGTGCAATCAAGTTTCAAACGTCCTTTTCCATAGGATCAATTGGATGGGATTGATGAGGTCTGTTAGGAAGGATGCATCCTGTTGAGACCAATGATGGATACTAAACTGAAAGATCAATATGACACAGGATATTTGGAACCAATTGGATCTAATGATACAAGTTGATCTTGTTTGTTAAGAACCATCGAGATAAAGGAATATCTTGACGACACGACATAAGAGACATGACACAAGACTGACACACTCTAAAGACCTAAGGGCTCGGGGGTTGATCAAAGATTAGCCTTGCCTACGTGAAAGCGCAAAGCCCATGTAGTTCGACAAAAGGCTGATGACTGATCATGGATAAAAGCAAAAAGAGGATGATGAAGACTGATGGTGGATGACAAGGATCTAAGGGACAAAAGCAAAGACCGATGATAGACAATAAAGGAGTGGATAGACAGAGCCCCGAGGATGGATCAAATGATTGACCTTGCCTACATGAAAGCGCAAGGGCAACAAAGTTTGACAAAAGACCAAAGATAAATGATGGATAAAGGATGATGATAGGATAAGTGGATAAAAAGATGGGACTGATATGATGAGATAGGATAGACCTGTTGGATTGGATAAGATGATGATGATCACATAAAGCTTAGGGATGGGATAGTTATCCAAATCATTAAAATGACCTAGGAGGATGATATGATAGATAGATGAGTGATGAAAAGTGACAAGGGATTGGAAAGATGTACAACAGAAGCAGGAGTGATGATGATTAGATAGATGGAATTGGATCATGGCATTGGGAGAAGCCTATAGCTAGATACCAATGACAAGGGATTATGAGATGGGATGAAGAGAGAGACAAATGAATAGGGAGATAGGGATGGGGGATGAAAGGGATGGGGAATAGAGATAGGGATGGATAGGAAGATAAGAAGGTGGAGCGATGCTAGGATGGATAGATAAGGATAAGGAGGTTAAAAGGATTGTGTGGATGGATAAGAAGACAAGGATGGGGAGACAGAAGGGATTGTTTCGATAGATAGGAAGACAAAGATGGGGATATGAAAGGGATTGTTTGGATGGATGGATAGGAAGATAAGGATGGGAAGACGAAAAGTTAGATAGGATCAATGAATGATGTCTCGAAGGACTTATGTCACAAAGGAAGTAGATGCCCCCATTTGAGATATGTCATGTGTGAAGGAAAAAGGGGCGAAAGATGAGTGGATGGGAAGATAAAGGAGATAGTTGGAGGAGGATAGGATAGGTGGATGAGGGAGTTTGATGAATGAAGGTAGGATGCCTAGATATAAGGAAGGGATAGTGATGGTAGCATGATAGATAGACAAAGAAGGTAGATAGATGTGGATAAGGAATAGGATAGGGGGGAGGTGTTTGGTAACATGATGGGTGGACAAAGAATATGATAATGTATAGATGAAGGGAAAGTATGCCAAGAGGTGTCCAAAGCATGTATATATGTTTTCCCCTAGCTATATCAAGATCACAAGGAGGATGGAGGGATTGAGGTGAAGGATGTGTAAGACAAGTGGGATGAAGGAGGCACGGGTGAAAGCGATGCAAGTGCCCCCATGTCTAGAAGTAAACTGGATAGGGGATTTATGCATGACGCATGTTTACCAGTTTTTCATCATGGTACTTATCCAAGATGATTGTTTTCTAAGTTTTCACCATTGGACGAATGATTTCTCTTTACTATTGTATTTTTTTTATTTTATTTTTGATAATTTTTTTCTTTTTTGTTGATTTTTTTTTTTTGATTTTTGGATAGAATGCAGATGGAGATGGATAAGTATAGGGAGTTGGATAAGTGGATGTAGAATACATGATAAGGATGTGGATGGACTCAAGCATCAAATTTCATACGAAGTATTAAGAGCCCATGTTTGAAGCGACTATTGGATGTTGGTACAACCTTAGTTATGACAATGGAGGAATTATGCAAGGGCAGGTATTAAAGGGATTTGATGGGGGAGGTATGTGGAATAATGGATGGGATGTTGGAAAGTGTATGGATGGAATGATGGAGTAAACATATGATGGGGAGGCGTTTTCAGGACTAACATTGGCACATGTGGTGGGAGGTGTGAAAGGATAGGAAGATTAATGGTTGGATGATGTGGGGCTAATGGAGGGTGTAATGGAGGAGAGGTGATAGCAAATTTTGGGACATAAGGGACGGGTGAAGCCACATAAGTGGTTTACACTTTTGAAGAGGAAGGAAATTTGAGAAAAAATGACCCCATGGCAAAAAAATTAGTTTTAGGGGTTCGCATGAACCTACATGTTCGACTGAACCATAAAGGCGTTCGACCGAACTAGGGTTCGAGCGAACCCATTAACTATTGGGCCCACATTTCCCGCCCAAAAAATAAAGGAAATGTGCATATTAGAGTTCATGAACGAGGGGTTCGAATGAACCACAGTGGTTAGAACCACCTGAACCACAGGGTTCGCTAGAACCCCACTGGTTCTAGCGAACCCCCTTTTTCCCTAATTTTTTAATTTGTACACACAAAAACCTAAAATTTTACTTTCAAGCTCCGGTTGGGGATGAAAATGGGGGAATATTTAGAAACCAAACTTGGAATCGAGTAGCCTTCAGAACAAGCTATCCAATGAATATAATTTTAGTATGTTTTGGTTTTATTATCTATCTATTTTTCAAGTTTTATTAAATATAGGTTTTCATCAAAACAACTCTGTTGCACATGTGGAAAAATAGAAGATTATAAAAAAAAAAAATTAAAAATATGAGTGCACCGGATATTGAAGTCCTTGATCCAACAAAAAAAATAGAAGAATTTTGATACATGTGAAAGTTATGCATTATACGGTCGCGCTATGTCTGAATTGTCATTTGATTGACTTTCAAACTTGATTAAAGAAAAAATATTCAATAAAAAACTATCTAACCAAGTGGAAGCACTAGATATAGGAGTTAAAATCTAAATTTGAAAGAATTGGAATTTTATCCTTCATGGAAAAAGATGCCGTTATACGGTGTGTCACTTTTTAAAAATGCTTTTTGAAAAACCAATTTTTGTGGGAGATGGAAAAAGAAGTGAATCTGATTCCAAAAATTGAAAAAAATATTTTTAGAATCTATAGACAAAATGTGACAAGACTCTAGTTTACATCATCTTCAAATTTCTTACGGTTTAATCGCTATAGGTGCCCGAATGTGGAGATTGTGTTAAAAAAAAATATCAGTGTCCAGTTAGGCCAAAAAGTGTAAACCACTATTGTGGGATCACCCCGGACCCAAAATGGATTTAGGAGGATTTGCATGATTAGCTTTTGGAGTAGCAACTTTGGATGTTGTTATAGAGGCTTCATTTGAAGGCATTGCATCTATTTTCTTTTGGGGTCCACATAGTTTTGATTTTTGCTTTGGTGGGCCTTACCAGCCTACAGATTTGATTTGGATTTTGGATTTGATTTTTATTTTCTTCAACATGTCTTTTATGGGGGACATGAGGAGTTTTTGATTCATGTGGATGTTGAGATTTATGCATTTGTACTTTGGCATCCAGAGTGCTTTTAGTAGCAATGGGATGGGTGCGAGCGGATGGATGATGTGGAGGGAATATGAATGGAGGGATAGAGGTAGGATTTTGAGGATGATATGTGGATGGATGATGTACAGTTATGTGCCTTTGTTGATCCTGATTAGGGAACATGAGAGTGGGATAGTTATGATGGGTGACATGGATAGGTGATGGATGGATGATAGAACGAGATGGAGGAGGTGATTTCGGGATGTAAGGGCCCAAAATGGACATAGGACCTCGAGTATATGTGATGGGGAACAGGGGAACATAAGGACCCAAAATGGATGGAGCAGATGAAGGAGGAATATGGATGGTTGTTTTGAAGCGATATGATGGAGGAGGGAGGATGGCAACATATGATTTGGTGAAGCAATGGGAAGAGCTTATATTTCTTTTGGAAGAGGCTCATTGAGGATGTCTAGAGGTTGTACCAACATCTTTATATTGTGAGTCTTCGGAAATAGGTCCAAGACCTTACATATAGATTTGTTCTTTGACCTGGATGGGCTCTCGAATACCTTGCTCATGAAGGCCTAAACCTTTTCCTTGATAGTTCATGTTTTGGAACATTTGATCCATGATAGGATTTTTGTTACTATGGAAGAATGATGCGAGTCCATTATTATGTGGGGGAGGATGGGTGGTATATATGTTGTGTTTTTCTTCTGCAAGGAGACCACCATGGAAGAATGTGAGAGTACCAAGGGGATATACAAGTGGTGAGGGGATAGTAGGTTTAGGAAACGATGGAGGATCATGAGAAGGAGATGAGGGGATAGCAGCATCTTGATCAAGACAAGGGAGTGGTAAGGGATCAAGAGAGGGATTAGGTGACATGATAGGATCTGGATTTGTGGTAGCAGGTGATGGAGATAGAGATAAGGGCTCACAAGAGAGAAGGGGATCATGGGATGAAACAGATGGGAGATTGTGATCTTGAGATGGGCTAGATGGGATTGTGGGATCTTGATGTGGAGGGGATATGGTGGTATTCTTTGAATCAAACTCTTGGCACGACTCATCTTGTGTGGGTGACATGATAATAGAGTGTTGGAGGGATTCTTCAAGTGAGGGAGATGAAAGTATGGAGGATTCATGAAGTTCATGGAAATGGGTTTCAATGTTACTAGGAGTGGGATGTGTGGATTGGATTTGGGTATCTTCAATGTAGTGGGTGGATCTAAGAGTAGAGGGAGTGGATTGGACTTGGGTTTCTTCAATGGATTCAGTGGCTCTCAGAGTAGGAGATGGGGGTTCAATGGATTTAGTGGGTTCGATGGTTTAAGTGGTGTTAGGGGTGGTAGCATCAATGATAGGTGTGGGATGGAATGGTTCCACAATTTCAAGTGGTGGAGTTGGGGATGTCTTCTTTGTCATAAGTCCTTGGAGAACTTTTGGAGTGAGGAACTTGCATACTCAAGGCTGGGATGGCATGATAGGAATAGATGAAGGATTAGGGATGGGTGGAGCACTAGCATTATGGATTGGTGAGCTAAGGTTAGATGGAGGAATGGGATTGGATATAGGACTAGGAATAGATGGAGGATTAGGATTGGAGGGGGGGTTAAGGTAGGGATATTAGAATGGTGAATTAGGATATGAGGACGTGGATGGTAGATTAAGACAAGAGGATGCGGCTGGTGGATTATAGTAAGGATATTGAGATGGCGGGTTAGGATAGGAAGATTGAGATAGTGGATTAAGATAGGCAGACATGGATGGTGGATTAGGATTAGGGTAAGTTGATGGGGGTGTAGGATTAAGATAAAAAGGTGTGGATGTAAGATTAGAATAGGTTGATTGGTATGGAAGATTACGATAATGGGACATGGATGAGGGAGTGTAAGGGGATTATTGGGTTGGCAGATTAGGATAAGAGGATGCAGGTGTTGGATAAGGGGATGATGTAGATGAAGGATATGATGAATATGTAGACGAGAAAGATATTGGACATCCCTTGTCAAAGGTAGCATAAGGAGCATGATTAGGCATGGGTGAAGACATAATGTGATAGCTTGAAGGGTTGATTGTATTTTTGGAAGTGGGTGGAGAAAGTTTACTAGCGATGAGAGTGTCAAGGGGATCTATGTCATATACCTCTTGATTGACAAGACCTTCATTATTGTCATCGACATAATTAGGGTTTCCCTTGACCACTATTGATGGAGGATAAGGGTTCATGATGATGAAAGGATAAAGAGGAAGGATCAAAGATTTCAGATGGAAACAGACTAAAGCTCAAATCAGGATTGGATTAAAGCTTAGATTAGGATGATTGGATGATGTGATGGGATTGATTCTAACGATAGGATTGATTATCAAAGGATTATTACGACACCAAATCTACCTCAAGATGGAAGTAGATTGATTGGGTTGAAGGTGATTGGATAAGGATGCAATTAGATTGGATTCGATAAGATCGATCGATGATTGATAAGATCGAATGATGGATCGGATAGGATGATTAGAGGGATTGGAAAACCCCATTCGGAGATTACCCTAGGTGACTTAGGACACTGATTGATCGGATTAAAGGATGAATGGATGATTGCAGCACCAAATCCACCTTAAGATTGAAGGTGAATTGATTGGGTCAATCATGATGATTAACTTAGGATGGATGACAATCCTAAGTAGATGTTGATGATGATGATCAATTGAGACACTTGGGTCAATTCAGATAATAACCTAAAACAAAGTTCAAGGGATTTGGATGGGGAAACGATAAGGGATGTGTAACCTAGAGTTGCTTGAGGATGATGCATCGATATAATTAAGATGATGAACAAATGAGCTCAACAAAATGCGGATGGACCAAAGCTTAGATTGGGATTAGATTAAAGCTTAGATTAGGATTGGATTGAAGGATATGAAGGGATTGGTTCCATCAGTCGAATTTGGGAACTAGATATGTTTATTGTTTGTTTGCCAAATTTTTGTTGTAGAGGGGCAAATTTTCCCTCATAGAGGGGCGAATTTTCCATTTTGGGGCGAATCTACCCTCACAAAGCGGTGAATTTTCCCTTTTGGAGTGAATCTTCCCTCGTAGAGGGGCGAATTTTCCCTTATGGGGCGAATCTGCCCTCACAGAAGGGAAAATTCGCCCCACTACTTTTGGACTTTCTGAGCGGGTAAATAGGCTATTAGAATGAAGAGATGGGTGATTGGAATAGGGTGTTAGATAATCGAATTGAGGAAATAGATGATCAGATTGGGAAAACGAATGATAGAAGTGGATGAATAAGCACTCAGAACTGGTAAAAAATTTCTTAGAATGGACAAAGGACTCTCAAGTCATAGAAATGAAAGCTCGAAATGAGTAAACAATTGATTAGAAAGGATGAACAACTCTCGAAACAAGGAGATGGATGCTTAGAATGGATGAAAAATTACTCGAAATGAGTAAATGGAGGATTGAAAGGGATGAAAGACTACTTGGTCAAACAAATGTTGGAATGGCTAAGTGAAGGTTTGGAATGGTTAAACAAAGGTTTGGAATGATTAAACAGAGGTTTGGAATGATTCAACAGAGGTTTAGAATGACAAAACAGAGGTTTGGAATGATTATACAGAGGTTTGGAATGATTAAACAATGGTTTAGAGGCTAAACAGAGCTAAATGGGGTGATTTTGATTGTTTAGGAGGGAAAATTCGCCCCACTGCAATAAATAGGAGGGAAAGTTCACCCCAGTGTAGTAAACAAAAGGGAAAATTCGCCCCACTACAATAAACAAGAGGGAAAATTCACCCCACTATAGCAAACAAGGACTTGGTTTAGATGAAAATGACTATGGAAAGGACTTAAAATGACAACAATAAGGCTAACTTGTCAAAAAATTTACTAGTTTCTCACAAGAAAGCACTTTCAAAAAGCACAATCCTACAATTAGTATTAAGGGTATGGCCAACAAAGGTCTTAATCTAGGATGCACGTGTCTAGGGAGTCCTCGATATACTCTCGGTATGTGAGGCACAATCATGAACACCATCCTGTCACAAGTGTGAGTTGAGAACCCTAGTGAGATACTAAAGGGCTCAAACCAACTCTTCATGTCTATTTAGGTATCACCCTAGCTTCGACACTCCGCCAATTACGAAGCGACTGGATTGAGGTACAACTTTTGCTCCCCCCTTTGTATACCTCATCGGTATGCATGATTGTAATCGTCCCTTGGAGTGATGAAATCCCCAAGCAGGTCCCACTAGAAAGAAGACACTAATCATTTCCAACTACTCCCCTGGCTCATACGAAGTGCAAGGGGAAAGTGAAAAAAAACTAATGCCCCCTTTGGGTAACACAAAAAGATAGACACATTAGACAATGGATATTACTTCCCCTAATTAGACTATGTTCTTAGATTAACGAAAAAAACAAGAAGGATGGCTTTGGAAATCTGTGCAAACAAAAGGTCCTGCAAGCAAACATTAGTTTTTTTTACCCTTCTTTCTTCGCCAATTACACAAGAATATGCTGAAAAATGTTAGAAAAAACACCAATATCCTTGTAAAAAATAGTGTTAGGGAGTTAAGATCTTAAAACAACAAAAAATTGGAGCAAAAACTAAGCTAAAATGGTTGTTTTACCTCTCAAAATGTGTTGTTTTGGGGTGTATTTTCCCCTCTACAGCAACTAGGAGGGAAAATTCACCCCTCTGTAGTGACCAGGGGGTGTAGTCACCCTTCTGCAGTGAACCAGACGGCGTAGTCACCCCTCTGAAGCGTACAGGAGGGCACAAGTTGAACTTCTGTAGCAGCAAAAGGGCGCAGTCACCTTTCTGCAGTGAAATGCTAGCAAGTAAAACTCAAATCAGGGGCATAGTTTCCCTTCTGTAGTGAAATGTTAGCAATCAAAATTCAAATTAGGGACGTAGTTTCCCTTCTGCAGTGAAATTTTAGCAAGCAAAATTCAAATCAAGGGCGTAGTTGCCCTTCTATAGTGAAACGTTAGCAAGAAAAATTCAAATCAGGGGTGTAGTTTCCCTTCTGTAGTAACCAGGAGGGCATAGTCGCCCCTCTGTGACCTATTCCTACAAACAAACTCAACAACAACAAACGTAAAATAGAGGAACCCACTTGTGGGTCCCATCGGATGTGCCAAAAATGTGATATCCTCGAGTTTTACCTATTCTAAACAACTAAAATGCAATGGAAAAACACAAAGAAACACCTCAAGATTAGCCTAAGGAATTGCTACTATAAAGAGATAAAATGAAAAAGGATTACAAATGATTATACCTTCTCTTTGCAGCTGAAACTCCTTCATTGACCCTTGATTTTGGATTGTTTTGTATGCTCCTTAGATGGCTATTGATGTAGCTAAATGCAAGATAAAGTAGATGGTGGGATGCAAATGCAAAATGGCTAAAATGGATGGCTAGATGAGAGAAAAATGAGTGCACAAAATGACAACATAAGGTTGCAAAATGGCTAAGTGTTCTCCTTTTTTTTCAAATGCCTTAAAAGAGGGGGTATTTATAAAGAAATTTGAATTCTCTAGAGAATTCAATGGTTGAGATTGAGCCACCAAGGTCAAGATGTAGGGCTATGGTGAGTTGAGGATTCACAAGTCCTCACATCTTGAAGGAATTGCAATAGCATAAGGTTGCAAAATGGCTAAGTGTTATTTTTTTTCAAATGTCTTAGAAGAGGGGGTATTTATAGAGAAATTTGAATTCTCTATAGAATTCAATGGTTGAGATTGAGCCACCAAGGTCAAGATGTAGGGCTATGGTGAGTTGAGGACTCACAATCCCTCACATCTTGACATGTGGAATGTGAGATGGCCAAGGATAAGATGATGTGGAAGTAAGGTGGAATAAGGAAAAGTGATGTGTAAGAAGGACATGTACCTTGGAAGTACATTGGGAGATGAGAAGAATCTTGGGTGAATAAATGTGAATTAAGAATTCACATGCTTGGAAAAATTCGATGGACAAGACAAGGTTCCAAAAATGGAAGCACTTGTCCACATGTGACTTGATGTGACAAGTCAAATATTCTAGAAGATGCATGGGAAAAGGGGATTCTAGAAGGAATAAAAGTGAATTAAAAAATGACATGGGGAAGAGAGGAGCCTTGGATGAATAAAAAGGAATTAAAAATTTCTTGAGGGATGGGGAGAGTTGACCAAGGTACTAATTAGGCTTAACTAATCAGTAATTAGATGATAATGAGGATTAGAAGCCAACTTGCAAAATTTGAAGGATGTGACACATCCTAATCAAGGATTAGGCATGTGCACATCCCTAATGAAGAGATTAAGAGGTTGATTAAGATTAAGGAAAAGTGATGTGACATGTGAGTAATTAAATAAATGTCATATTTATTTAATTCTTTTGATGAAAGGGGGATTAAAGAGATAAGGTATTTAATTATTATCTAAATACCTTAGGAATTTGGCAGAATTAAGGGTATTAATTAAATAGTAGTAACATTACTTAATTAATGCAAATAACAGGATGTTTAGACGAAAGGGGATAAATTTGGATAAATTAAGTGTCCAAATTTAGGTGTCTACAACAACTACTACTATTATTATTATTATTATTTTTCTCTCTTCCCCAACTCCTCCTTTGTTGACCTCAGAAGCGGCAACAATGCCTGCCACCTGCACCAACGAGCATTCCCACAAACCACCCATGGGATTCCAACCTTAACCATTGCATTGCAGAGTCAACTCCAATTTTATTTTATATTTTTATTATATAATAATATTGTTATATTTATTTTTTTAATTTTATGTATTTACTAAATTATATTCATCACATTAATCTTAAGTAATTGATTGTGTCTAGTTATAAACTTCTCTATAAAAAAAATATAATTGTTTATTCCTTTGGATTATATGCCTTCACCAACTCAATAGGTGATTGATATAGAGACCAAGAGACTGAAAACTATTGTTGGTGTGTGGCGACTGATCATGCTATACTATACACCCCGACATGTATCCTTGCCGGGGTCCGGGGCCGAGCTGGGCCTCAGGCGGGGGTTAGGGGGTGGCAACCCTCGAGAAAAAATTTCCTCCTACTTTTTCACGTCATCACCGAAAAAGGGAAAAATCAATGAAAAAAGGAAAAAACCCAACTTTGTAGAACCCAAATCTGGAAGCTTCTAAGTTTGTTAAAAAGGGGTTCAGATGGGGGTTACAGTATGATGAAAAACACAATTATCCACAAGATTGTAATAGGTTTTTGCACTGGATAATAAAATCATTGGATGGTTGCGGTTTGGTGGATGTAGCCTGGATTGGGTGAACCACGTTAAATTATTTGTGTTATAATTTATTCTATGTGTGCTTTAGTTTCTCTGTTTATTAATTAAATCTGCATTTAATTGTTAGATATTTTCCTTTGTAACCCTAACAACTATGAGTAGGGTAAACAATGAACCATATAAATAATTTATATATAGTATATTATTATAAATTATTTATGTATTATACAATTTAAATTTTATATCAAATAATATAATAATATATATAATAAATAATGATCATCTTGTAAGAGTATCATTATATTTAAAAATTTATATATAATTAATATATATAATAAAATAATTATAATTATAGTAGAGATGTTATTTAATAATATACAATATTAATATTATAGTTATTAATATATATAATATATTTATTAACAATATATAAATTTAATATGTAAAAAATAATATTATATCATATATCATATTATATAAGATGTGAGCCTTACCTGTACAATATATGTAATATTATATAAGCATATCTCCCTCTCCCTTTTCTCTTTGTTTTTCTTTATCTCTTTATCTCTCTATATGTTTGTCTCATTAAGTGTGTAATGGGTACATTGAAGAGGTCTTAAAGGTGAATTATCATATCCTTAATCAAATGACATGCTACCTTGAGCTAAACTCCCTAAGGGCACATGCCATCCTTGGATTGTTGACATAAAAAAACCAATAAAAAGTTTCCCTCTCTCTCTATATATATATATATATATCTTTCTCTCACTCTCTATCTTTGAGTTTCTCTCTCGTTATCAGCATGAAACAAGTCTCATGCCTAAAAACAACTATTGATTCATTGGAAAACAAGTTTCAATGGCCATTTAATGGTAAACTGGCTGCAATTTAATGGTAAAATCCTCTAAAATATCAAGTAAAAGCCTCCAAAATCCCACTTATCACATAAAAGTTAAATAAATATTGATTTGACAACTGGATGGAACATTCAATTTCCATTTGCAGTATTTTTTGTCAATTTGATGGCAATTTTTTTTTCATTTGTATTGGTTTATGTTTTACATATGTATGCAAATATTTCATAATTAGATAACACTTAGTTTCTTGAAAAAATCTAGATTTGTCTAAATTTATTTCATTCCATTATTTAGCACTTATTATTAATTGTTTAATCTAGCCACATGCAACTAGAATTTTTCCATGCATAAACACATACTCTTTAAGATATTTACATATAGTTTTTTTATCGGCATAATCCTTGAACCTCCTTTAGGTGCAAGTGTTAGTATATATACCCCTCTCTATCTAGAATTGTCTCCCCCTCTATCTCTCTTTCTTTTTCCTAGTCTCTCCAAAGATAATTAAACTATCAAATTTTTTATATATTATTTTAATTTGATCAAATAAAAATATACTAATTATTAATTATAATAATTTCATATTTATATTTAATAATTTTTATTATAGAATATAATATATAATAATATATATAGAGTAATATGTATAATTATATATTATCTAATTTAATATATATTATATCAAATATATAATATATTAATTATATTTTGTATTGCATAAAAATATAATAATTATTAATTATAATAATTATATATATATGTAATTAATAATTTTATTAAAAAATATAATTACGCTGAAGGCATCCCCATGCTGAACTTCTCCACTCTCTTTTAATGACGAATGGTGTAGATTGCAATGGACTATGATCTAACAAATGTCATTCGTTCATCATTTTCGCCACTCTTTCAATTGTTTTTCGTCATCTATGTTATTGTACTGAGATAGCATGAAATCCATTGTTATGTAAGACTAATTTGTAAAGGTTCTAGAGTTGAACTGAGATTGATACAATAACTTTCTACTATAGTTTCGGGTGTCAAAATGCAAGGGAAATAGGGGATTTTTCATGTGAAGAGATTGTATGCGACTGTGCTATTGATGAAGAAAATTTGTTGGAAATACTTTTGGAGGTGGAAAGTATTGAAGAAATTGAAGAAACTTCTGCATTGGAAATGCAAGAGCATATACCTATGTGCACCCCCTGGAATGATCACCGTGAATGAAATAGAGAGGTCAACAGCAAATCATTTGGAACTGGTAGTAAGACAATCCTCACGGTTTGCATAGGGTAGGACCCATCACTTCAACACCTTTGCTAGCCAGAGAATAGTGTTGTTGCGTCCTAGTTAATCATGTCGTAGGTAGAAGCGGTGCCTAGAGAGATGACCAAACTATGCTTATGTGATCTCGTGATACATGTATTGGTCAATGATGAGAAGTCATGATATGGCATTTGCTTCCTAGTGCAATGATCTTGTAGAAACACCTCCAAATTGAGCAATAATTGACCCCCAAATGGTGACGTCTCTAGTACCAATGAAATTCGGGCCTTGAGAATATGGCCAGGAATTGGAATCACGTGTTGGATGTATGTCTTTGTCTCCATGATAATGACAAATTGCATATGCCTTGACACGGGTGACATGATACTGCCTCCACATGGTGGAAGATAACTCCTAGCTCCCTAAGAAAACCCTAAAGCGAGGGAAAACATAAAATCGTGGGTTTTGGCTTTATTTTATTTTATTTTCATTTTACCCAACAATTCATTTTTGGCATGGCGAGCCCTCATGTCAATTTTTTCACCTGCGCATGTTGCTAGAACGTGGGTGGCTGCCATTGGCATTTGGATGAAAGAGGGGGGTTTCAATTTTCTCACCCTCTTACAAGTTTTTCTTATTTTTTCTATTTTTGATCACTTATTTGCCACTTTCAGAGCCTCGGTATTCTCTAGAGAAGTTGTATCCTTACCAAAGTTAGAAAATTACCAAGGAATTCAATGTGCAATACTTTGTTAAGTCCCTTGATTTCAAAAAGGAGTTTCCCCCTAATGGCACAGAATGGTCGAACCTTGAGTTTTAGGTTCTCAGGGACTATAAGGGGATTCTTATCAGATATTGTCAAGAGGAATTACAGAGGTTCCAATGGATGGGACAAAAGGAAACCCCATTCTATGATAAGTTGTGGCAGTTTGAAAGAGTTAGATAAATCCCTGGTATAATAGCAATTTCAGATTTTGTTCACTTAATTTAGATTGTTAACTTTTATAGGTTGTTAGTGTTGGTAGTTTCTGGAATATGACATTTTTTAACTATGTATTTTTTTTCCATTGTAGAATGTTTATGCTTTATCTTGATTATTTATCTATATCATTTTTAGATGAATAATTGGAAGGGAAATCTAATACTATTATGTATGGATATTAGATGGTCATTTTGGTTGCATGAGTAGTAGAGCACCTGTCTATCTCTACTTTGAAGTTGGGTCTGCCAAGGTTGGCAAGGAGAATGATTTGAAATGAGATTTGTAGTAATCAATAGATGTGGAAGGTTTTTGAAGATAGAGGTGGCTTCCCAATAGAGTATTGCATGTGACCCCTATTATTGAGTATTATGGTGGCTGTGTAGTCTAAGGAAAACAAGAATTTTCACTTGCAGCCGTTTGATTATTGTATGAATATCTAATCTTCTCTCATAGGGGAATTCTTGTGTAGGGTTTGAAGCTGGTCCATTCTTGCCTAGGGTTTGATTATTGTATTAATATGTTAATTGCATATAGTATTGGTCAATATTAAACTCTACAAACCCTAGGTTTATATGGTTTTCTAAATACTTTCTTTTAAATTTACAAACCCTAGATTCATATAGTATTGTGCATCATATTTTGAAGCTGTGTAGAAATGGCGGAAGCCACAAATGGGGGCTCAAACCTCTCAAAATCTTTTGTCGATGGCTACGAAATAAATGTGCAAAGCTTCACTAAAAGATTGAAAATTTTGTACAGCTACTGGAAAGAGCATAGGCAGACCATCTAAGACAACCCACGACCAAATCACAAGGATTGTCTCACTTTGTTTTTTTTTTTTTGCAACATTAATTTGTGGAATCTATGGAGAGCATGGAGTCAAGATATTGTATATTTTGCAAGAAGAAGCTTTCTTTCCTGGAAAGAAGTTTTGGAACTATTAGTAGGGTTGTCTCAAGTCTAATTTGTTTTCCTTTGTTACAGTTCACCCATTCGACATTGAAGCATGCTTGCAAGCTAGGGATTGTCTTTATTTTGTTACTATGTTAGAGAGAATTAAACCAAACATGCATGTGCAAGTTGAACTATTGGCAGGTCACACCATGTTGCCATAGGTTTGGGATTGACTAAAAGATAAAGTAAATGAAGAATGGGTTTGGGTATAGATGATAGGTGTGGAGGCATAGTGGGCGGTGCAACAAAGAGTAGACAGGAAGGTTAATGAAGGCATCACATAAATAGCAATGAGGAAGGAAAATTGGAGAAAGAGCAATCATACAAAATTTTCAATCTTTTAGTGAATAGGCTTGGTAGTTGTGCAAGGAGGGAAGATGAGAAGACAAATTTTCAATCTTTTAGTGAAGAGGCTTGGTAGTTGTGCAAAGAGGGAAGAATGTTAGAAGATGTTGCATAGTGTGAATAGTCTTGTTAGTTGTGCAAGGAAGGAAGATGAGAAGACAACAACAAGGAGAGTTAAAATGGAGAAGATCTAAGGAGTCGAGGCCAAAGTGGAGACAAGAATCACAAGAATAAGAGTTGTAGATTGAGGTGGAAAATCACTGTTGCACTGCCCTAATGGAAAATCTTTTATTCTTTAAAGATCTAAAAATTGCTAATGTGAGGAAAGCACTTGACTGCTAGTAAGGAAGCATGCCTTTTCTCAAAATATAGGGCTCAATTTTATTTAAAAATTTGGAGTATATATACATACACTATGTGGCATAAAGGATCTTGTTTGTTGTTTATATCATATAGACTGATCTCGAGTATTGAGGGTGTGATTGATATTTAGTGGCTTGTTGCCAAGAGTTTTGAGTTTTCCCCAGGTGTATTTCCTATACACTTTTCCAATAATAAACATTGGAAACTTCATGGGAAAATAACATCTTACAGTTAATTTGTCAAATCTTCCTCAAGAAAACTATAAGAAATGTATTAAATACACATAGATTACGTACCATTTAGTCACCAAATTACTATCTTTTTGAGTGTTTCCTTTTGTGGAAAGACAATATAAGGGATTGAAATTTTTTGAACTACACAACATTGTTTTATGGTGAGGTAAAATGTGGTTGATTTGATATACAACTGTTTGTGCTGGTTTGAATTGTTTTCACTCAACTAAGTTGGTTCAATGAAGTTGTTGTTTCATATGGACTCAAATAATCCTTGTGGGCTACTCATATTTTGTTGGTAGGCTTCATTTGCTTGGTTAGGCATTCTTCATTTGATAGAACCTATGTTAGACAAGTGTAATTAAGCTTTTAAAAGAGGACTAAGTTGTTTAGAGGCAAAGATTTATTGATTCTAATTGATTATGTAATTCAATGCCTATGGGTCTATTGCTTATTTTGATATACAACTGTTTTCCTTTCCACTATTGATTTTCTGTATACAGGAGGATTTTTGCATCATTGGAGAAAGGGAATGCTAGAGAAAATCATAGATCCTCATCTGAAGGTAAAATTAATAATGAATCCCTTAAGAAGTGGAGAGGCTTCTATGAACCGCCTTGTTGATTAAGCCTTGAGGTGTTGATAGGCCAGCAATGGGAGATGTACATTGGAATCTAGAATTTGCTTTGGAGCTGCAAGAGGCCACAATGGAGAATAAACTAGTTGATGACAGTACAACTGACCTTATTCAAATGTCTTCTGATTACAACCATTTAAACAACATAGCCACTTATGCTTTTGTATATAATATCACTTTGACAAGCACAAGGGGCCATAGTTTGGCTAGCATTGATCTGGATAATTAAATAGAAGGATAGGTTTTATAGCCATGGGTTTTCTTTGTGTAAATAGTTGATTTTCTTTATATGTAGGGATAAAAGGAATAAATTTTTATACGAATGATTTTGCTTTGGTTATATTAAACAATCCTTTTTCAAAATAGGAGACTTAGATGCATATAGATTCAATGCTTTTTTCACACTCATGCTCCTGCCAAAATTGTGTGGTTTGGAATAATATTTATGCATGGAGTTTTTAACAGAGGATGAAGTTATTTCGCTCTCAAATCCTAATATTCTAGATTTATTTTGCTACATAATCTGACAAATATTTTATATTAGCACAAGAAACGGGAGGAAATGGGCCTCATTGTAACTTTTTCTTTTTCAAAGAAATTACATCAAGGAATTCAATTTTTTGAGTCAAGAAGAGGATCTACTTGATCTGGAAAATGCTTATATTGATGTCAACAATATTCATGCTCAAGAGGAAGCTGCAATAAGGCAACACACTTGCATCTATGATGCCACATTCCCCCTGACATTATGCATCTGTGCTTGCATCTATTGTTAGCATTGGCAGTAACTGTTCTTTTTGCATTTTCATTAGGAGGTTCAAATTTTCTAATTTTTGGAGATTTATATTGTATTGGCGATGTAGCTCTAAAATTTTCATTTGTGATTATAGGAAAGTAGAAGCTGAAGTAGAGTGAATTGGCATAGGAGTAACCCCTAAAGCACAAAACATTTTTTATTCTTTTTCAAAAACATCAGTTTCCAAGTTACCAATATTTTATGTTTAGCTTTTACATGTTGCACTTTTTGATTCTATATGGAATGAAGGTTAGTGCACTAATTTAATTTTCTTTGTTGATTTAGGCACGTATTGTTGCATTGAATGCACAAGATTTCTTGAAAGATGGAGGGCATATTGTAATATCTATCAAGGTATGCTTTACTCCTATCTTTTGAGTTTCTTTAATGTATCAAAGAGAATTTGGAGGATGTTTTTTGTTGTGGATTTAATGCTTACACGATTTTGCAGGAAAATTTCATTGACTCAATTGTTCCAGCAGAGGTAGTGTTTGCTCAAGAAGTCAAGAAGTTGTAGGAGCAGTTCAAACCATCTGAGCAGATGACACTAGAACCTTTAGAAAAATATCATCCTTGTGTTGTAGGAGGATATAGGGTGTTGAAGAAGCAAAAATCAACTGCTTCTACTTAAAAATGTTTGATTAAAAATTGAAGTGGATCTCTTATGAGAATGTTTTGGTTGTATTACTGGCAATTGTGTAAGACTTTATGGGTCTGCATTATATACCAATTTTTCATAATATTAATTTTGAAAGTCAATTTTTGCTGTGATTTTCAAAAGTTGTGAAGCCAAGTCCAATTTAAATATTTTTATCAGTCGCAAGTTTTAAAATACTCTAAAAATGCATCTCTTGGTTTGATGATCTTTTGTTGATTATTGGCATTTTCTGCAAATTGTCTCATCTACGTTATTTTTATGTACTCATGTGACTATTATATCAGAGGTTCTTTTCTTGGTTTGATGATCTTTTGTTGATTGTTGGCATTTTCTGCATTGTCTCATCTACATTATTTTTATGTACTCATGTGACTTATATTGGAGGTTCTTCATCTAGCAAATCAGGAATATTGTACAGAAATGGCTCTAAAATTTTTGGGTTATAATCACTATTGCACTACCCTAATGGACAATTTGTAGTTTACGCCTCTCATTCACTTTTCCATTTAATAATAAACCAATTCAACACAAAAAAATAGTATGTCTTTGACGTACCCATTGCAAACGAAGGTGTGATTGCTAGTATATAATAATAAGAAATAATATAATTATATAATTTATAATTTATTTTTTAGTATATTAAAAATACATTATGCTAACTACGTAGGGTAAAGGATGTCGTAATGTTAAAACCTAAATGTGCTTATTATTAGGATCTTGGGTGTAATTTTCATTTTAATATACTCTAAAACCCCCTTCGAAACCTTATTTTAGGCTGCAACTCACCAAATTTTAGAAGTGAAAGGTCAATACCAACGAGGAAGAGTTTGGAGCGGAAACCAATAGTAGCCGGGAAAAAGTCCTTCGTTTTGCATACCCTATTCAGTCGTTTATGGATAAAAGAAGCTCGTGAATTTCAAATAAAGAAACATAATTATTTTATTTAAAAAAAATAAATATACATATATAATATTGAAAAATAAAAATAACCATTAATAATTATACAAAATAAAAAAAAATTAATGTTATTTTTTATTGAAAAATAGAACATAATTTAATATAAATTATTATATACAATTTAGATCTATAAACTATAAATATGGAATACAATTATATATAATATTGTTGTTGCATCATTTTCTAGAATCTTATTATTTTTTAAAAAATTGAATAATATTGTTGTTGCAGATGATAAGCTTTATGAGGCCATCTGAACTTGGTCCTACCAAGAAAGGGATGTATGAAATTCACTACGAATGTTCGGGGAAATACGTTGGCAATATCGTAGCAGTAGGGAAGGAAAGTGTCCCCCAAACTTATTCACTCAATTTCATATATATATACCAAATTTCATAAAATTCTAGTCTATCAAGTGGAGCTCCCAACATTGTATTGTAGATTATTTGTCATTCCGCCTGAACATATCATCTTCTTCTTTCTGCAAATAGTGTTTACCCCATCTCTTTATAAGTAGATACCCAAAGGAATTCATTCAACAAAGCCAACAATATCATTATAAATTGTTAAAAATGATGATGAGAGAAGAGTTTTATGCAGCTCTGCAACAGATTGTGTTAATTATGTTGCTTGGATAGGTGTCTCCATTCCCAAGAAATGTTTATTTAATTATTTAATTATTTTTTGGAGACTTCTAGAAAGGAGTGAGTTGTATAGATAATTATGTAATTAAATAATTGATTCCTCTAGAGACTTCTAGAATCTAGTTAGTTAGGGTTGTTATAGTCTAATTAATCTTAGCCATTGATTGAGATTAAATCATGGACAATGGTTTTTCAATGAGAGTAGTATAAAAGGGGATCAATGGGAATTTGGAGAACACACACTTGAGAAAGACTTGTAGTGATAGCAAGTAGATTTGCAGTGATAGCAAATAGTTTTGTACTAGTAGCAAGGGTGTAGTGATAGCGTTGGGGATAGCAGCTGTGGAATTTCAGTAGGAGAAATTGAGGTAAGAATTATCAGAGAAGAATATTGTTGGAGCTCTGTCAGTAAGAGGAAAAAAATTTATGTATCTCTTAATTTTCTAAAGTTTAATAAAATTCCTCATCTGCAGTAGTGGTTTTCCCTTCGAGGTTTTTCCACAAATAATTTTTCCAAAAATATTATGTTCATTATTTTGCATGTTTTCTTATCTATTCCTATGAGTTTATTTGTGAAGTTGCAGTTGTGTTATTTTTCAATATTTGGTGAGAATTAATTTCCCATAGTCAAATAATATATATTAGATAGGAGATTAATAATCAATAACTGCAATAGAATTTTCACATATTGCACTACATTTGCTCAGTGATGACTCCACACCCGCTACTCCCTCTACTCTGGTAGACCCACGTTTTGGACAAACTGTCACTGCATCCATTGGCGAAGATTATTTTCCTAAAAATAGACAAATTTTTAGCTCACTGATTAAGATTTATGTTCCGAGTAAGAGTCACTACAAAGGAGTGCATCATAGGTTGTGGGGAAAATTCGTTGCAAAGATTAGGGGCTCGACTAGGCATGGAACCGGTATTTGGCTCGGTACTTTTGAAACAACAAAGGCCGTTGTTGTGGCATATGACCGTGTCTCTTTTAAAATGAGAGGATCCAAGGATTTTCTCAACTTTCCCTTGAACGTCGCCTCCTACTATGAGTCAGGGTCAGGGTGTGGTCACGTTGAGTCCAACAAGAGAGGAAGAGGAAGTGTTGAAGTGGAAGCTCAACATCCACGTCGCACAAGGCTTAAAATGGATATAAAACATCAAGAGGAGGATGTGTTTGCGAAATTAGAAAATTTGGTTCCTCTTTCCCTGCTCCCTTTCTCTCTCTTTCCCTTCACAATTTCACCCATGGTCAAGTAGTGGCCATTGTTCTTTTTTTTTTTTCCATTCAATTCATTTTTCAAACCCATTTTCCCCCTTTTTTTTGTTTCCTTCATCTTAATTAATTTTCACTCCTACTGTAAAATATTCCCCTATAAATATAGAGGGAATGTGCATACTGTTTTTGTTGAAATACAAACAATTTACAAGTTACAAGCATAGAGTTGGGTGAGCGACAGAAGGGACACTTCACTAGGTAGTTAAGACTACTTTTAATAAAATTGTATATTCACAGAAAAAATATTAATTAATTAGTTAGAAAATGACATTTGTCGTTGTCACATAAAGAAGCTACAGTTTGTGGTGGCCATTCATTTTTGTTTGGCTTTAAAATATTTGAAAGATATTGAGTGGGCTCGACCAAAGCTAGCTAACTACTAGACAAAAAGCACCTATGTACTTACAAAAATGCATGAAAACATACATAACAACATACATGGTACCATACATTACATGAAGAGATGGCGTAGTGCGGGGCCCGCCAGATGGATGATAGAAGTGACAGAAATGAAAACGGAAGGAAAGGGAATAGGAAGTGACGAGGTGTCCCATGGCCGATAATACACTGCCATTTTTTTGCCTTGTGCGAGAATGTAACCGTTAGCACAGGAAGGGCAGTGTGGACGGGAAGTGCTGCGGTTTAAATTGTTGGGGTACTATTCACTTGGAAAACTCATTGTGCTTTAGGTATTCGCATTTTGTAGGTTGAAATCGAAACATTGGAGAGCAAGGGCACACTGCGGGCAGGGGAGAGGACTACACAAGTTGAGGTGAGGTGTTTCTAACCAACTATATGCTATGTTGAAGGTTTTTATGTATTGTTTTATGCTTTCTTGTATTGTTTTATGTGTTGTTTAAACCGTGGGAATGTAATGAAATGTGGATTTAAAGCTGTGTTTTTGTTCAAAGCTTTTGTTATTAAAACACCCATTAAGTTGCAAGTGAAAGGTTGCAGAGCAAGGGGAGACTGCAAAAAGTGAGTTGAGGGGTTTGTAATGATTTGGGTTGTTAGTTGTAAAGGGGTTTAAAATGTAATGAGGGTTTTTGTTTGTAAATTGTTTTCAAACTTTAAGTGGGTTTAGGGTTTTGTAAAACCCAATGTTTTGCATCTTAGAATTTTAGAAAACAAAATGAATGTCTTTACAAGCTTTTATTATTTAGACTTTAGGAATGTAATGAAACGTAGTTTTTTATAAACACCCACGAGGGTTTTCCATTTCATTCATATTGGAGTGATAATTGCAACTACAAATTGTATTTGTTTGTCACGACATTCCAAGAGGCCACATTTGTTTGAGGCATTTTTTCAAACAGTTCACTACCTTGTCTATGAAAGCATATTAGTTTAAGCATAATAGTAAGCAATAACAAAGATAAGGTAGTGAATAGTTTGAAAATTGCCTCAAAGAAATGTGGTGATAAGCCATAGACAAGGCAATGAACTGTTTGTAAGTATGATTGCTTATGTATGGCTTGTCATTTTGTTTTGGCAGACATATACTCAGCTCACACTGTGTTTTCCAACTTGTAATCACAGTATGCATGTATATGGTTGTTGGAAAACATCATGTGTTTACTATGAAAGTATAATAGTAGATTTGGATTGTCATGGCGTTGCAACACCATGGTGATTGGGATGACATGACATGCCATAGACAAGGCAATGAACTATTTGTATGTATGATTGCTTATCTATGGCATGCCATTGTGTTTTGGGAGACATATACTCACCTCACACTGTGTTTTCCAACTTCCAATCTCTATGCATGTAAATGGTTTTGGAAAACATTGTGTGTTTTCTATCAAAGCATATTAGTAGATCTGGAGTGTCATGGCATTCAAACACCATGGTGATTGGAATGATATTTCTTGTGAACTGTTTCTATGTATGATTACTTATATAGAGCATGCCATTGTGTTTTGGCAGACATATACTCACCTCACACTATGATTTCCAACTTGCAATCACACTATCCATTATCTTATATGCATTTTACCATTTACTTTAGAGTGTTGTAGATATTTTATGGTCTATGGTTTCATTAAAGCTAACAACAAGAATCCATTGCACATTGTGTTGTGTAAGCTTCCAGGCATCATACCATAATCATTGTTAGAAGTGTATTCTCTGTTGTGCACTTGAATGTTTTTGTTCTATTGCATTTTTATTCTTTTTTGGGGGTTGCAGACTGCAAGGTAACCCATAGTGATCGGGTAAGATTGAGAGACCATTTTCATTGTTTGTTTTATTGCTTGCATTAGAATGACAAGATTAGTATTAGTATTATATTTATGTGATAACTCTAAAACTTTATGGGCTAAGGATTGAGAAGCAACCCATATCCTCCTAGATAAGATTCAAAGATTTTCTTCAGTATTCTAATTCATTTCTTGCATTAGAATGAAATGATTAGTCTTTTGAAATAAATTTGTCATTTTATGGGGTTAGTTTGCATTGTTTTTCCTTGATATTGTTATTTCCTCTATGTGCCATGTATGCAAAATGATCACAGGAACTAGTGTCAAGTGCATTTATAAACTAATTTAAATAATTTTCTTCCCTCTCTTTTCCAAACAACGCACCATTTGTTGCATATTTCATGTTTGAACTGCAAAAAGAAATTTGTAAATCAAGAATACAAATATGCAAGTTTGACATCAGAGCTTATAATATACTTGCTTTGTTGTATTGATATGGAGTTTTATTTTAAAGGCATGCTAAGCTCAAACTAGGTTATTCTACAGGTATTTCTAATCTTCAACTTAATACACATCCAATATGTCTGGAATGTACGATGGTATACACGAGAATAAATATTGACTATTTTATACTACTACATGCTACTGATTCCCAATTCTAACCCTATTTTACATGCCAAGAAAAGTAGGTTTCCACAGCCTGACAAAAGAAATCCTTGAAATATAAGTTCCATTTTTCTTTGTCATATATGATAACCTTGTTTTATCTTTTGTCATAGAAATGAGTTTCTTGTGATATGGATGTTACAACAGCGATGTAGAGTATAATTGTGGTTATGATTGAGGACAAAACTTGTTACGTAATTGTGTGATAGGTCATCTTGATATCAAGTTTGGGCTACTGCAGTACTAACTTAATGGATTTATGTTGTAGAATTTTCATAATACATATTACTATGTTTTTTAATTCTGTATGTTTGATTCTAAAGTTACATAATTTTCGTTGACGAAAGTTGTCTATTTGAAGAAGTGCATAGCATAGTTTTTTTCTTTTTTTATTGAATTTAAGCTGTTGAGAAAAATACAAAAAACCTTGGATATTCTCAAATAATAGTCATAACTAGTACAACTAGATAGCAATCATCTAATTAAGATACATATTAGCCCTCCAAGGAAGGGAAAAATGAAAATAGAAAGAATAATAAATTTGTCACATACCAAATGGGATTGAAGCAAAAGAAAATTGTAAACTAAAACAATCCCAATTGAAGTGTTTAGTTGCATAGGTTCTCGTATCGGCTTTAATATCCAATTGATCAGCCATGTGGTTCATAATATGGTGTATGTCCTCGAAGCATTGATAATAGGATTTGTTCAAACATCCCTCAATACAACGAATAATTATGCAAGTAGGTTCAGTCTAAGCCGACTTGTAGTTCTAAACAAGAATCATGGAGGCTTAGTGTATGGCATCTCCAACCTAAGGAATAGCACAAAGTTAATGGATTTTTTTTGTGACCAGTATCATAAGGGTATTATTTCAGGTCCTAGGAGGTCAAATTTTCTACTTTGTACACTATAACTTTTTCAATTTATGATGGATTTGCATTGCATTAGGACAATGATAGATGCCATGAATGGATCTTAGTCAACTTGATTGGTTGATTGCATACTCTTCAAGATAAGGTGGACAATACTATATAAAGGTCAATTTATGTAGACAGGAATATGAATTATTTTTGTGTATGATTGTTTATCTATGGGTTGCCACTATGTTTTCCAACTTCCAATCGTATTGTGCATGTATATGCTTGTTGGAAAACATCGAGTGTTTACTATCAAAGCATGATAGTAAATATGGATTGTTATGGCATTACAATACCATGGTGATTGGAATGCCATGACAAGCCATAGACAAGGCAATGAACTTTTTATGTGTATGATTGCTTATCTATGGGTTCCCACTATGTTTTCACAAACATATAGTCACCTCAAACTGTGTTTTCCAACTTGGAATCCTATTGTGCATGTATATGCTTGTTGGAAAACATCCGGTGTTTAGTATGAAATCATAATAGTAAATATGGATTGTCATTGCATGGCAACACTATGGTGATTGGAATTCCATGAAAAGGCATAGAGTAGGCAATGAACTATTTCTATTGTTTGTCTATAGCTTGTCATGGCATTCGAAGATGATGGTGGTGGAATGCAATGATAATCCATATTTTCAATTATGCTTGGATACATTTTTTTCAACAATGGATATTTACTATTTAGCCATGGTGTTCGAAGCCATCATAATCCATATTTACTATTATGTTGTGATAGATTTTTTGCAAGCATGTGTAGCTTGTTCAAAAGAACCTGCTTTAGGCTTTTAGTGATAGAAGCAAGGCAGTGAACTATTTGCTATATTTCTCTCTTAGACATGAATGAAAATTGTGGTACATAGTGAAATGTTTCATAAAATGCCTCAAAGAAATTTGGCCTCGTGGTGATGGAATGCCATGACAATCGATATTGTAGCTCTGCAATATGGATTGTCATTGTAACACCTACTCATTAAAATATCAATAAAATTAATAAATTAGACACAAATAATAAAACAAATATGATAACAGTAGGAAATTCATTTAAAACCAACTTAACAAACTTCATTAATAGGAAAGTAGTATTTTAGTTAGTTTCTTAAATAAATTTTTTCCTTTAATGAATCTAAAGAATATATGCTCTTTATATTTCAATGATTAACATATTCATGAATTGAATGCAGTCATTAAACTAAGATAAGTAATATTAAAGCAATTTGAAAACCTTCACAACCATAAAACATGAATGAGACTATAACACCCTATTTGTATTGAGTGGAAAACCCTCTTGGGGTAGAAAAACCACTCAAAAATTGCCTCACTGGCTTAATCTCAGAACTTGTTGCTTACAATGCTTCATTGGCTATATATCAACATTTTCAATCAATGTTTTAATGATATAGAGAGTATCACTTCTATTTCTTTTACAACATCTTCTGATCTCACATCACTCAAGATTCAGATGCAGAAGTTTAAGTACAACATAATTGATTATTTTCACAAAGCACTGAATGTGCTATCCAAATAACTTTCAAATAAGAATCAATGAAATTCCATTTCTAAACTAAGAATAATACTTCTTTTCTACTCACCATCTTTTCAAAAGAATACATGGAAGGATATATATAATATTATGGATTACTAAACTGGAGTATCTTTTCAAATTGAAAAGTAACTTTCTTCTCTAAATGTCCCTTAAGAGGTAACAGTTAAAAAACTAAAATGTTTTTAACAAATTTTAATCAATGCTTCCTTGAAAAAATGCCTGTTGTTCTAACATAACAGTATATCATAAAGATATTTGAAAGTATAACTTGTGTTGCCAAATGATAATAAAATTTGAACCATGACATGAACAACTAACACTTGACACAATGCAAACCAACAATTGTAATCATATGAACGGAGCTTGACAATAACTAACCATAATGCCAACATGGATTAAGTTACAGATCTGAGATAATAAAAACTTTACCCAAACAAAATGAAAAGAACTCAGCTTTGAGTTGATACCCAACATTGTATGTAAGGTTTCAAGGTGATAATAGACTTTATACATTTTAACCCTATTGAAAACAAAGTGGGTTGTACATTGTATATCACACAGTGTTTTCCAACTTGCCATTATACGTAGATAGTATGGTTGGAATGAAACTCGTTTTTTTTAGAAATTGAGAATTTCATGAAACTCACCTAAAAAATTTATTACTATGATAGGGTGAAAATAGGTGTTAGAAAATAAACATCAAGCAAAAAGGTGCAAATAACAACTAAAAACACCCTACACCTCAAGATTAGCCTAATGATTAACTTAACTAAGCAAAATAAAAGATTTCGCCTTGTTGAGTTGTCAATTGGTTGGCCCTTCGATCTTCAATGTTGTATGCTCCTTGGATGGAAAAAGATGCAAGTTATGAGATGAGATGAGGATGCAAAGATGAGTGAAAATGGATACAAGTATGAAAATATGTCTAAGTACGGCTCAAGGAAAAGAATTGCAAGAGTTTGGCTAGCATGAATGATCTCTCCCAAAATGAGAGAAAAGATGGGGTATTTATAGCGATTTTGGAATTCTCTAGGGAAATGGATGGCTGAGATTGAGCCACCAAGATCAAGATGTAGGGATAAGGTGAGTTGAGAACTCACAAGCCCTCACATCTTGACATGTGGCATGTGAAGTGGCTTGTAAGAGATGATGTGTACATGAGGTGGAAATAGGGTACATGACATGGAGGTACTACATAGTACCTTGGGATTAGACAAGATCTCTTCATAAAGGAAGTCCTTGTCCCCATGTGGGTGAGAGGACATGTGAGGAATTAAAAATTCCTCAAATATTCTCATGGGGATGAGAGAAGAAATTTAAAATTCATTTAAATGCATTGGGGGATTAAATGTGAATTAAAAATTCACATGGGGAATGAAGTGCCTTCTCCAAAAAGAAAAAACATTTAATAGGGTTGACTTAGGACATATTCTATAAATGACATGGAGACCTAATTAAGTGATTAAGGTTGTGTAAGTACTTGATTACACAAATTAATGACATATTAGAAGAGGGTTAGATTTCACATGTGACTTGATGTGACAAGTCAAAGATCACATAGGGAAGAGAAAAAGGATTTTAATATTCCTTAGAAAGATAATTGGAATTTAAAATTCCTTGAGAGGTTGATTAGGCTAGTTAATGAAGGATTAGAGGAGGGTTAGGTGGCTAAGAGAGATTAGAGGCCAACTTGCAAAAGTTGGAGGATGTGACACATCCTAATCAAGGATTAGGCATGTGCACATCCCTAATGATAAGATTAGAAGATGGATTAAGATTAGATAAAAATGATGGAGGATGTGACATATGAAGAATTAAATATTTATTTAATTCATTTGATAAAAATGAGGATTAAAAAGACAAGGTATTTATTTATTAATTAAATACCTTAGGGATTTGGCAGAATTAAGGATATTAATTAAATAATAGCGATATTACTTAATTAATGCAAACAAGGGGATGCTTAGACAAAAGGAAATAAATTTGGATAAATTAAGTGTGAAAATTTAGGTGTCTACAATTGCAACTCTTTGATGGACTAAAATGTGGAAAACATTGAATATTTGCAGGTTGGAAAACACGGTGTGGGATGTCAGCACATACTTTTATGAATCTCCCACTTGAAATAGGACATGTACATACACGAGTAACGATTATCCCTTTAAAAAAAATTCAAGCACATACCATTCACCTCCTTTCCATTCACTTTGACCAATAGGAAGAGCACTTCACTAAAAAACGTCCCCTTTATAGCATCTGAATTGCTACAAACTCATGTGTTAGGAAATACAAATGGCATAGGAGGAATTGGTATGGGCTTGGATTTTTTGAAAGGGATAATCGTTACTCTCATTACTCATGCATTTACATGTCCTATTTCAAGTGGGAGATTCATAAAAGTGTGTACTAATATCCGACACTGTGTTTTCCAACCTGCAAATATTCAGTGCATTTTGACATCCCACACTGTGTTTTCCAACCTGCTAAGGGATAGAGTTTTGAATGTATTGAATACTTTCAAATGATAAAGGGACAAACATGTGGTAATGAATTTTTTGTGTTTATGGATGAGTTTCAAAAGTATATCACAGTCCACAAAGGAATACATTTCAAGATTTAGTGGGTTGTAGTTTTTTGTAACACCCTGTGTTTTCTAATATGTAGTTTTACAAACATTATTCATCTAACTAAGAGATTTTCTTTTCATAAATGTTTTGCGATAGTTATTTTTTTTGTGAAGTAGTCAATGAATCAATAGTTGGAAGTAAATATCAGTTTTTTTCTAGATGCTTGCAACGCTATTTGTTACTATTTTTTTTTTCCTTATTTTTAGATAGCACAATTAAAAATGTTGAACTCAAGAATTCACATTGGGCAGCTTCCCCATGACAATGAGGAAGACAATGGCAGTCCCTGCAGTATAGAGAAGCTACATTTTTCCTTCAAATTCAATTGTCGTACGATGGAGGATTCCATTCGCAAGATCAAAAAATTTCCCGAGCCCACCAAACCTGTACTCTGATATTTTGAGGCTAATGTGGCATGCGGTTTCCTTTCAAACTACATGGACCTATTGAAAAACCATATTGAAGTTCAGATTTTGTGTGTAAAGTATGTTAGGAGACATGTGGTCAATCATGTTCAACTTGAGGAAGCATTGGAAAGACATGATGTTGATTAGGGTGTCTTCTTCATTGGTGGCATCTTCCCACATTCCTTGCCTCAATCATCCTCAAATATGAGGTGTCTACAACAAACATTTAGCAGCACCATACAACATCAGGGTGATCATTTTTTTGACCAGGAAATGCAATTGCATGGTCATGTTGTTAAGCCACACATAGAAGAGGACATACAAGAGATGTATCTTGCCCTACGAGCACTGCTTGACCACCCTACACCAGTTATGTCAAATGATGAAAGGGTTATTCAGTGGCTTGGCATAGGATACCCCTACCATTCCAATGAGGGCACAAAACTAAAGATAGAAAATGTAAAGAGTGAATCTGATTAGGATGTCGGAAGACTTGTTAAATGAAAAATGGAAACTAAAACTTTAAATTTGATTTTGCATTACTCTTTTGACACACTACAGTTGAATGAATGAGATTTTGTATTGTTGTTTATTAGTGTTTATTACTGTATTTTTTATCACTCTTTATTACTATTTATTACTGTTTAATTCTTGACTACTGTTTTGTAAAACTATAGATTGTAAAACACATGGTGTTGTAAAAACAACCCACTCACAATTATAAAACACAGGGTGTTGTAAAGTATTTTGTATTACTCTTGATTAGTGTTTATTGGAACTATTTTGTATTACTTTAATTACTTTATTACTATTTATTCCTGTATTTCAGTATGGACATTTCAAGGTGAAGAACATCAGACATATGCAATGCAATATCACAGGTACAATTAACAAGGTATGAACTAGCAAGAAATTTTTAGTAGATAAAGGTCATGAACATTGAACCAATAGTATGACAGTGATTGAAAAAATTGGGCCTTACCAAATAACAAGTGGTGAAAATATTTTTGAAGTTATTGTGGAAAAGAGTTCTTCACACTATAATGTGCAATTTTCAATTAACCTTTTTTGCATGAATTCCATTTCTTTGATAGGCTATTTTGAGTTTGATGACCTTGACCAAGAATGAGGAGGCTAGGGCTCTATAAAAGTAGGTTTCCAATATGCTTAGCCTCTTCACAAAGGCTCAAATTTGTCTCACAAGTTATGTATACAAAAATATTGTAGCCAATAACAAGCACACTTTTTCTTCTATGCCACTCACAAAGCATCGCCAAAAGCCTCAAATTTTTCAATTATTTTCCCATGATTTGGTTCCTCTTAGCCAGTTTTATAATCTCTTCATATTCATAGTTGGAATGAATTTCATTTGCAGAGGGTGTTGATCTGTTTAGCATGTAAACTGGAATGTCAATACTCCACTTCTTGAACTCTCTTTCCGAAGGGAAAAACATGTTTTTTGGAGCAATAATCAAAGGCCTAATTATAAGATTTTTGTAAGGGCTTAAGCAAGCCTTTGATTATTGCTCCAAAAAACATAATTTTCCCTTGGGAAAGAGAGTTCAATAAGTGGAGTATTGACATTCTAGTTTACATGCTAAATAGATCAATGACATTTACGAATGAAATTCATTCTAGCTGTGAATATGACAAGATTATAAAATTGGTTAAGAGAAACCAGATCATGGAAAAAAAAATTGAAAATTTTGAGGTGCTTGGTGATGTTTCCTGACTGGCATAGAATAAAAAGTGTGCTTGTTATTGGCTACAATATTTTCTATGCCTAACTTGTGACACAAATTTGAGCCTTCTTGAAGAGGCTAAGCATATTGGAAACCTACTTTTACACAACCTAGGCCTCCTCATTCTTGATGAAGGTCGTCAAGCTTGAAATAGCCAATCAAAGATATAGAATTCATGGATGCACAAGTTGACGAAGTTCTTCATGGATCAAAGATATGGAAGTCATTAATGAAAGAAATGGAAATCATGGATCAAAGTTATGGCTAACAGAAAGATCTACAAGTTGACGAAGTTCTTCATGGATGAAATTGGGAATAAAATTGATAATGGAAAAGACAGTGTCCACCATAGGCTTACTTAAATGTTGTAGTGACTATCCTACTATTGGTTTAATGTTCATGATCTTTATCTACTAAAAAGTTCTTGCTTGTTCATACCTTGTTAAGTGTACTTGTGATATTGCATTGCATATGTTTGATTTTCTTCACCTTCAAATTTCCATATTGAAATACATTAATTAACCACTTAGAAAAGGAATTAAAACACAAGAACAAGCTGTAACAATTAAAAGAAGAGGACCTTAATGTTGTTCGAAGAGAGCTGCAATCTTGGGGCAGAGCACCTTGTTGCTCAATTTAATGAAAAGAGTCTAGATAGGTAGATAGAGTCATAATAATGTTGAATAAGGCCATATGAGGCCCTTTTATAATGTTTTTTGTGGTTTTGAGTCATTATGTGGTTATTAAGAGAAATGTTGCAAATTTGATAAAATGTTGTCAAGATAATTTTGTAAAAATGCAAAAAATGTAAAATCATTGAATGCCAAGGGTCAGGTGGTTGTACACACAGTTTTAGGTGCTAGTAGGTGTCATTTGAGGTATAAATATGTGGTGAACTCGTTCGAGGAGATTTTTGAAGGCTTTAGGGAAGAAGCTCAATAAAATTTCTTACGTTTCTTGTTATTTTCTACTAAATTCTAAGTTTACAGACCTAGTATGGTTCCCTACAAGCTACCATTGAACTGATTTGCATCTAGAACAATAATCATATGTGTTAGCTTCCTTTCAAAGTTGTTTTGATTGGTTTTAGGGGTTTTTCTGAATTTAACACACCATTTCTTTCAAGCAACAAGAAGGTGAACTTCAAAACATTATTTTCTTACAGTGTGCAGAAAAATAAGAAGTGAGCCACAACCCATTGTTTTTTCCATGATGCAACTGTTATGTAACTTTTGTGTTCAAAACATATGTATAGACAATGAAATGGAATATTTTTCTAAAACTAAGGGTTGTCATAAAACAAGAAGGTGAACTTCAAAACATTCTTTTCTTACAATCTGCAAAAAAATAAGAAGTGAGCCACAACCCATTGTGTTTTCCATGATGCAACTGTTGTGTAAACCTTTAAGCTATATCATTACTTGTTTAAAGAACTCAAATACAAGAAACTAATCACAACCAAGTCAAGTACTCATAACAAGGGTCCAAAGAGGGTTTCACATATTTACATTGAAGAATAACAAAGAATATGCAAGATAACAACAAGATTTACTTTCTTCTCAACAACCGACAACCAAAAAAAAAAGGAAACTAAAAAGCTTAAGCAAGAAAAAAAAATTCCTTTAAAAAACCCTTGAATACAACTTGATGTTATGATATGATATTTATCTTCCAAGCCCTCGGTCTTTGATTGCATAACCGTGATATTTCCTTCATATTATTCTTTGTATGGCATGGTGTGAATGTTGTTATGATACAGGAAGGTATGTTTGAGTTGTACATAGATAAAGATATTCGAGATTTACAAATATGAATGACCTAGGTGGGTGCAACAAAGAAAGGAATGCAACACATTGATTAGATGCAAGCAAGGCATATAAATGGCTTACTAAAAGTATTTGATATGGGTGGAAAGGATATGGAAGGTTGGATATGCAAATGAATGGAATGGAAGTGCTATTGATTCATCATTTTTGAGTTGTAGGTAGAAATTGAAATGCAAGGTATAGAAATATGAATGACCTAGGTGGATCCAAAGAAGAAAGGAATGCAATGCATTGATGTGATGCAAGGAAATCATATAACTGGTTTATGAAATGTTTTCAATATGGGAGGAAAGGATATGGAAGGCTAGATATGGAAATGAATGGAATGGAAAGGCTATGAAGTGATCATTTCTTTCATCATAGAGTGGAATGATTCCCCCTTTGTTATTGGTTATGGTTTTTGTAATCATCATAGGGCGGATTGACTCGATACATACGTATAAGAAAAACTCATGCCCCATTCCTCACTCTCCTTCATACACAACAAGGTGTAGAGATCCTCAAGCTTCCTTAGAATGTGACAACAAAAGAAAAGATGTAAAAAGATAATGATATTAATGGAGACAAGAGACAAGAGTTAAGATAAAGCACAAGCTATCATGCATGTTGTATGAAAGTGATAAATATGCAAGATCATGATAATGAAAAAATCCAAATGCTAATGCGTATGATAAGGACCAGTGTACAAAACAATTGTATGATGGAAAACACTGTGGGTTGTGAGTCAGTAAAGCCAAATGTTTTAGTATGTTAAAGATTGTATGGTTTGTTTAAGTGTTTTAGTCATAACAGTGATAACGTAATGATAAATAAGATTTTAAATGATAATGATAAACAAGATGTTATTCCTTAGTCAAGATGAAAACCAAAGGACATATGGATGGATAGGGATCAATGATATGGGTAAATGATAGGACATGTAAGGATACACCTTATATGGAGGATGAAGATAGATGGATCAAAGTATGGAATTTTATGGGTGGAACGGATCAAATGACAAGGCAACCCAAAAATTTTACTCTTATACAAAGAAGAAATAGAGGATGACATGTGATATGGAAGATGGAAGACACACATGGTATAAAGCATGCATTAGATTCAATTTCTTGGTATTTTGGCCCAATACTTTATGCAAGATCAAAGGAAGGTGGATGGATAAAGTAGATAGCATGGAATATAAATGAAGGAAAATGATGCCTAAGTGGAAATAGGATAATCAATAATGTATCATATGACTAGAAAAGTCTTTCCCCCAAGTGTACTATTCACCTCCTCACCATTCACTTCGGCCAATAGGAAGATCACTTGGCTCAAAAACATCCCCTTTGTAGCATCTGAATTGCTGCAAACTCATGCACTAGGAAATAAAAATGGCATGGGTGGTTCAATTCCATCTTCATATGCAACATGAGATAGTGGCAGCCTTGCGTTTCCAATGCCCAACAATTTGGCTAGTGATTGTTGAGTTGTGGAGGAAATGGTATGGGATTGGATTTTGTTTAAAGGGATCATTGTTACTCTTGTATGTAGATATCCTATTTCACATGGTAGCTTTCTTCTTTTTTCTGTATCCACTACCCCATTACACAAATTCCCTTGTCCACCAACCTCGAATGCAGCTATTGTTCTGGCATATTAAACTTTTATTAGTTGTGCAACAAGACCTTTCACTTTTGACCTATCAGTTGTGTGACAACACCTTCCATTGTTGTCTTTGTATGAAATTCTTATCTTTTAGATTACAACTCTCTCAAAATAGCATTAATCTCCTCTTCTTTTAACAAGTGAAAAAAATAAGCACACTAGTATGTCTATCAATATACAGTGAAGTGTGTAAATACAATGCTCAAACTTTGTATATATATGCAAGGATGAGGAGGTGAGAAGGTACAAGTAAAACTCTAACTACCCCTCCATAGGTAGGACACTTGTGAGCTCACTTAAAAAATGTGTGAGAAAGTATCAATAGGTGTCTAAATCCATGAGGACACATGTCTCAACCATATGAAGTGAGACAAAATCAAAATAAACCTAAGTAAACTTAAGCTAGGTGTGAATAAGTCAATCCTAGAAATGCGATATACTATCTAGATGGATAAAGTCAATATTTACACTTACACCCCCCTTATAGGGAATAATAAATGCACTGATGATGAGTCTTGGCTACTAGGCCATGTTAGGTACTCATTTACAAATTTCTCATAAAGTGGAGTAAAGGAGAAATGCCTAGTGGGAAATTAAAACCCCTCTCCAAAAGAGAAATTGTGTAAATACAATAAAATCTACAAGTGAATAAGATACAAAAAGGAATTATGATGACCTCCCAAGGACTACTTCTAGCATAAACTACAATGGATGTTCCCCCATAGTAGATAAAGGAGAGAAGGTCATGTGACCCCCCTTCCCCCTCCCCCAAAAATGTGAAGTAATGAATTCCATGTGAGGAAATGCTTCCTGCCAAAATTGATAGAAGAAGAGAAACCATGAAACCTCCCCTCAAAATGATGTCTGTAGTCTTGGTAGATGTTTGAAACTAGATGTTGAAGATGATCTATGAATGTTGAATAACATTTCTCCCCTCGGAATAAACAACACTAGCAAATGTGTACAAAATGACTTCCCATTCTAGATAGGAATATGTAGGAAGTAATATGAATGTCTTTGAATATCGCACATGATCCAAAGATTAAAATGATGCCCATGATATCTTTGATTCATGTTCAAAGGTCTCCAATCCAATGTTGATGTGTGAGGGATGTTGATATGATGGATCAAGTACCATATGTGATTTAGGAACAAGGACCATGGATGTATGGTGATATTTGGATCAATGTGAATCTATTGCTATGCAAATGACGATAACTGAGTTGGATAGGTCAACTCATAAATGTTTGCACAATCTATCCTCATAAAATTTGATGTAGGCAAGTCAAGATAAATATATAAAAATGGCAATGGTGGTGCAACTTCATTGAATCTAACATCAAATAGAAGACTCTAGTATCCTCAATGGTGTCATCCAAATCTACAAGGTGGGATTCTACAAATATAGAGGATATGTTTGGTAGATATGCATCCCAATGTAGTTGATTTTGAATGATGATAGCAATGACTTGATGCAAAGAATTGTTGGAATTGATGAATGAGTAATCACCAAATTCAGATGTAGCAATAGGTGTTGTGGGAGATGAGATCTCAACACAAGCCATCCAACTACATTGTTCATCCCCAAATGATGATTTCTGACAATATGTCTAAGTGATACTGGATGATATTTTTGCATGTGTTGGATCTAAAGGATCAAGTATGGAAATACCATTATTAAGAATAAGAGCTCTATGTTTCCTCATTTCTACAAAATTGGCATTCTTTTGTTGTATGCTTTTATTTCCACAATATCCACATGTTTGATTTTCCATTTATTAGGAGGATTATGAAGAATACTCAAATGGAAGGGATTTAGTGTGATGGACATGATCACATGAACCAATAAATTGAAAAAAAAAACTAGATTTCTCCCCTTGATTTAGAGAGCTCCCCCAATAATAATTAGTGTTGATTGTAGCCCCCCAGAATAAAATGAAAGAGAAATTTTACGAGTTTGTGAAGATTGGATGCCAAATTGATTGTTTATAATGAATGGTGAGTTTTACAAAATGGAATATCCAAAGCTTAATTTTACATACAAAATTGAATTCCTTGTTAAATTCTAATTGAAATTTTTTTTAAATGTGAAATTTTGATAATCAAGGTGAAAGTTATGGCCTATCAAAATTCGCTCACAAATATGACTTCAAAGGTTAAATTTACTAGTAAACAACATCAAATCAAAAATATCTTGATGCTAAAATTTTGGCAATAGAACTAGTTACTCATCAACTATTTAAAATTGAAAATACCCCTTGTTTGCAAGTTATCAAAAAAATAAAATGCCCCCCTTTGCAAGTACTTGACAATTTATCAAATGCACAAGCTTAAATTTCACAGCTTGAACAATTTTAAAATAACCATTAATAATACAAAATTAAAAAAACATTGAATAAGATGTTACTAGATAATGAGAGGATGAATGTCATTTCTTTTGAAACATTGAATAAGACGTTACTAGATAATGAGAGGATGAATGTTGCTCTCACTTTCTTATCCAACTTCTCTCACTCCTCATCAACCATTGTGGTTGGCTTGTTCTCTTTGCCTTCTAATGTGATTGAAAGGTCTCTTCAAATTAGCAATGATTCCATATGCATCTTCCATTGTAAAAAATTATGCCTTGAGAATTTTTTTTATTTCTCCATTTATCTACATCTTCCATTTTTCAAAAAATATTTTGTAAAATTTCGGATTAGCTACTTCACCAAGCTCTGATACCAATTGTTGAATTATTAAGAGCAGATAAAATAAATAATAAAGCAAAATTAAAAACTCAAAAGTAAACAAAACACATAACACAAATTTTGTGTGGTTCACCAATATGGCTATGTCCATGGAAGCAAGGGAAATCTCAATTGTATTAACTCTATTTTTCTCAATACATAAGTAGCAACATACAATATATATTTTAACATTATCCACTAAGGAGAGAGTAATGAAGAGTCATGACGGCAGGAGAAATTGGAAGTTGAAAAGACAAAGTCTGTTGGACTTCACACTTCCAACAGAATGCAAGGCCTTAACACAATAAGAGATAAGGTCAGCATTATGCCTTGGGTGACTTTAGAAAAATGGTTCCTTATTAATAATTCATTTAATTATTAGTTTTTACTATTATATATTTTGTTTTGTTTAATTTTTTGAAGTATAATAAGTATTATACTCATAAAATATATGAAGCCATGTACTAAAATATATTATTATTTCTATTTAAATTTTAGATGTTATTCTATTTATATACTTAAATCATATGTAGTGTAGTTTATTTTTTTGAATTTTGAAAAACTAAATTTGAAATAAATTATTTATTACATATTTAATTATATAGTTATTTTAAGTGTGTTATTTTTTATATATCTATTATTTTATTTATTAAAGTGTATTATATAGTTATGTTAAGTGTGTTGTTTTTTATATATCTATTATTTTATTTATTAAAGTGTGTCACTATTTTATTTTGTTATGTATTTTCATTATTTTTGTATGTCAAATTTTAAATAGTTTTTTTTGACACACTCATACCATTACTACCATAACTACCATAAAATAAAATAAAAATATTAATAACTTAAGACTATATCTCTCCACATTTATCCATAGATGTAACTAAGAAAATATATTACTTTTAATCTTAAAAAATAAAACCACTTAAATATTTTCAATAGTCCATGTGAGTGTGAATTAAGGACCATGAGAGTGATGTGTGAGAACCCTTTAATAAAATTATGATAAGTTTTGTGATTGATCCACCAACATCAAAGTTATTACTTTGACTTCTAATTGGTATAGAATGGTTTCATGTAATTATTTAATTTAGTTGTTTGATCTTATATAATTTTTTAATTAACTATGATGGATAATTTATAATCTTCTTTTATAATGGTAAAGTTTTTATAGTTTAAGAACTAAAATTTTAACTATAAAAAATAGATATATTGAAAACTTTAATGAAAATGTATTGAATATAATAACACATATTTCTTTCTTCAGATATTTTTCTCTTTTTCACATATTTCTTCACATTTATTGAATATAACTTTAATTTGAGATTATACACACGCCCTTGGCATAGTAAATCTATCATCCAAAGAGGTTAGGAAAGAGGAAACAAGGATAAGATCTATTCCGATCAAGAGTAAAAGTCATCTCCAATCACGTTAGTTTATGCACTAGATACTAAAATGATCTAATCATGAGCAAGAAATTATGTGCTTTATTGATAATACATGATGTATGCAAGCCTTCGAGGCAATTTACATAAGCTAAATGATGTGTTGGTAAAATAAATTAAATGTCCTTACTTGTGCACTTAATATTTCTACGATATGTTTAACAAGGGGACATTACATTGTACTAGAATAGTGATCAATTTTAACAAGTCACACACCCATAATTTTAAAAATCCTTAGATAAAAATCATTACATGATCAAACTACCATAACATAATAACCTAAAAGTGAAATCTATTAAAAAAAACTTCCTTAGTACTTTTTCTTTTGGATGAACTTGAGATCTTGGTGGATTTTGTAGTTTTTCTAGCCCCAACTAGCTAGAATTATATCTAATAAAATGGAATAATTATAAATCTCCAATATAATATAAGAATATTGCAAATAGATCCATTGTAATACGCATAAAAGGAGTATTTTCTCATCCAAGAGGAACTTTACCATATTTTATGTTAAGTGGTTTTAAATAATTTCCTACAATAGTTCATATTGGTTTGGTTATGGAAGCATTGTCAATGGTATGTGTAGCCATAATAACAATATTATTGTTTGAGATCTAATCAAATTTATATACTATTATGTATATATACATACATAGGATTTCCTACAATTCAAACTACAACCTTAGTCGCTATCTCCATAGCTTGTTTACTTGCTAGCTTTATTGGTTATGCCCTATGCACCACCTTTGGGAAACCTTCTAAATGAATGTGAGATCCTTTTGAAGAGAACAAGGATTAGTTGAAAAATTAAACTTCCTAATGGGGAAGATCATTCTTTTAATTATAAGTAAGAAGCAGGATTTGAAACATAAATTATTTTCCCCAACTATCTAGAACTTTGGGGGGTTTGAAAGAAAATAGAAAAAACAATTATCCCTAAGTTCAACATCAAAAGGAATGTATAAACCAATTCTTCCATATATTTTATCATATTTTACAATTAATAGAGATAGCTTTCGTACTAATTACACCATTTTCCATAAAAAGGAGGAATAAAAATCTTTTGATTCCTAAGATTCAATTTCTCAATATTGCATTAAGAAGCAAAGAAATACCATATTATTCCACTTGTATTTTAGTAATTAGACCTTATATTAGAGTGTTACATTTTTGTTGCTTGACCAACCATTAGGAGAGGTAAGTGTGATAGGTACACCAATCACTAGTAGAATTGAAATTGCAACTAATGAAAACATAGATGATTGGAATGCAGTAGTCATGGTTGTGGTCTTACAAGCTTCCAATATATTCAAAACGATATACCATTCAATCCCTATCTAGTCAAATTTGAATAAAATGCACTACAAATTTTTATTTGAATAAATTCATCAAAATTATCAAATTATTCTCTTACTATAAAAAAATTTGGGAAAATGATCTTTTTTATCATCATGATATATAAATATTATATATGTAACTATTAGCTCTATAGACAAATATTATCTATTGAGATAAAATGAGTTATGCTAGTTAAGGAGATGGTCAAGTGGTTGATGAATTTGGTCTTGAAAATGGTATAATTCAATAACTATCAAGGGTTTTAATCCCTCTATCCTTTTTTTGAACTAAAACTAACTTACAAAAAGGAAAAATCCTATAACTTAGTTCAATAGCAAAAAAATGCTCAAAGCTATATATAATATATTCGAGAAACAAGAATTTAGTTGGAAGAATAATGGAAAAGGATATCTCTATCTTGCCTCCAAATAAAACTAAATTGGATATTTATCTAGTTTTATCTTTGATTTAATTAAGAGGGTTCATGGAAAGAAAGGGTTCAAAATCACAATCAGTTCCTTTCTAAAATCATGTTGCAACTGCACGATCTCTTCATGTATTCCATAAATAACTTAAAATAAAAATAAAAATTGAATATAAAAAATTAAATATGGCTAACCAACTTCAAGGTGAGACATAGTTAACCACATTAATCTTGGTAGCTGCACCACCTATAGAATTTAAAGAACCTAAAGGAGCATGAGTCACATATTATGTTGAGCACATTATTTCCAAGGTTGTATGTCCTTTTTCAACTTAACCAAGTCCAAACCATTAGGACCTCATGGAGGTTTCAACCAAGGAGCACAAAAATCCCAAAAACACATCATATCCCCTCCAAAAATAATTTTTGGACAGTAGGATAACACATTAGATATTTACCTAAACCAATAGGCCCTTGGGTAGACCCCACACTAGCTCCAAGATGTCAAAATTAAATTATTGTGCTTGAGAGGCCTCCAGGATAATAGATCCATAAAATTCACTTGGATAAATTGTATTGTTAAACCAAAAAACAACAAGAAATTAAACCAAAGACAAAGAGAGCTACTAAACTATAGGATAAGTTAGCTTCTCTAGACCATACAAAAATGTAGCAATCCCATGAAATTTTTTTGTTAAGATGTACCAAATACCACTGAAGATACAAATGAAACCTAACCAAACATGTCCTCCAATTAGATCTTCCATATATATTTACCACACTAATAGTCCATCCCTCCCCTCCAAAAGGGGATTTGAGTAAATAACCAAATATAGTACTTGGGTTAAGTATAATGTTTGCATTTTTTCTTACATCTCCACCATCAAGAGCCTAAGTATCATATATGCCAACAAATAAAAAGTCTTAAACATTAGGAGAAAATAAACATGTAGCAAGATTAGGTGAATACCTGGTGCAAAGCACCTTGTTGCTCGATTGGATGAGTTAGGTCTAGGTAGAGTCATGATAATGTTAAATAAGGCCATGATAGGAAATTTTGTAATTTTGGTTATAGCTTTGAGGTCATTGTATGGTTTTAGGTAAAATATTGCAAAATTGTTAAATATTGTCATATTGTAATTGTTGTACAATGCAAAAATGTTCAAATATGGGAAGCCCAACGATCATGGGTATTTGAAGGGTAGTTTTAAGATTTAGTAGGATTTTTTTGAGTTATAAATATGTTTTAAACTCATTTTAGAGGTTGGTTGAAGAATTTGAAAGAGAAATTCAATAAAATATCTATGCCTTCAATCATTTTTTTGTGTAAATTCATGGTTTGTAGTCATGGTATGGCTTCGTACAGGCTTCCATCATTCTAAATTGAATCTGGACTATTAGACACATGTGTTAGCCTCATTTTAAAGTTTATTTAATTAGATTTGGTGGGGTTTAGTGGATTTGGCAATCAATTTTCTCTTAGTGGCTTGAAAACAGGGTTGTAAGGGTTTTGAGGGTTCAAATGAATTAAAAGGCCATTCCACCTTTTGTATTTGTTGTATCTTGATGGAATGGGACTGTATAGAGTATATTTAATTTTAGGAACAATTTTTTTGTTGTGGTGAAGGTATTTGAAGGGATCCTCAACGTTGCCCGGTTGGAAACATTGAATTTAGGCCTTAAGAACAAGGCTAGGGTTAGTGATTTGGGAAATTTGAACGAGAACAAGAAGTAACTTGTTAGATTTGGTGTGATCAAGGGTAATTTGATGTGTTATGAAGTTTGGAAAGGATAGGAGGGGCCAATTTCATGTTTGGGCATGAAGCCCTAGTTGAGCCGAGTAGGAAAAGGGGTAAATTTGATGGTTTTACAAAGGAAGTGTGTGATTTCTTTGGTGGAAATAGTATTTGGTGGTCAATTGAGTTTGTATATGAATAATAAGGTTTTTTAGAAGGCTATTTGAAGACTTTTTGGTGGCTTCTTGAGTTGGTTGCAAGATTAAAGGGTGTCTCTTTGTAAAAGAGTCCTAATTCAAGGCCTAGGTCAATGTCAAAGACAAGATTTGGAGTTGTTGTTCCAAAAGAGTTGCTTGATAAATTGAGGTATGTTATAAGTTGCTTTAATGGGTCTCTAAAACTATAAGGATTCTATTGGTTGAGAGAGTTTGAGGTGAGATAGGTTCAAAAATCAAGACCTACAAACCTACTAGTAGGAAGAATGTTTGAGTGGAAAGTTTCCCTTGTGAGGGTTTGAAGTTCCAAATACTTGTTGAATTGTGTTGGATTTGTGTTGATTGAGTTGGAAGCCTTCTTGATTTTCATTAGATGGTATTAGAGAACAATTAGTAGATCTTTGAAGGTGATGGGTTGAAGTTTTCATAAAAGGACGGTTGGAAATTGTAAAAACAAGACAACATGGCAAAGGAAATCAGTGAAGCAACACAAAGAAATGCACTTTTCAAAACTACCTGCAAGTGTCAGGATAAGGTATGTATTGTAATGGTAGATTCCTGTAGCCTAGATAATATGGTATTTCAGGATATGGTTGACAAGTTGCATTTGGCAAGGTTTCCTCATGAATCACCCTATTATGTTTCTTGGTTGAATGGTGAGCATACTTTGTTGGTCAAGGAGCAATCTTGGGTTGAGTTCCAAGTAGGTGTATATAAAGATAGAATCTTGTGTGACGTTGTACCTGAGCATATGCCATTTGATGTTAGGGATACCATATGGTTATATGAAATATTTGCTTTATATGATGGAAGGCGTAATAGTTATAAGATTATGAAGGATGGGATTAGTTTTACATTGAAACCATTGGTGGAGAAGGATCAAGGAAAAAGAAATATGGAAAGAGAAATAATGTAGGGTAGAAAAGAGCTCATAAGGCACGAGGGAGACAAGAACAGTGAAGGACGGCCACTAGGAAAAAGGAAAATGTAGGGACATCAAGTATAGACAAGAATGCAAAATTGAAGAGGAAAGAAGATGATGAGATAGTGAAGGTCAAAGGTGAAATGAACTTGAAATTTCAAGACGGATTTGGAAAGTGTGATGAAGTTAAAGGAGAGACTGATTTTTTGCAATTGAAAGCAAGAGAGGTGCAGGACAGTCAAATGATGTCAAGAAAGTGATGAGTAGATCAGATACAAAGGTTTGTGAGAAGAAAATTCTTGGGACAAAGATCTTGAAAAGAGAAAGAGATGTGGTGAATGAAAGAATGTTTCCAAATGAAAGGAAGGATTGGCCTAGTAAGGTCATAATGGAAGGAGTGCATTATCCACTGAAAGGGCAAGAAGTAGGAAAGCAACAAAAGTATGATAGAGAAAGAAATGATAGACCTAATATCAAAAAGGTCTAAAAGGTAGAAAGAATAAAGGCAGAGGTTGAAGGTAGAGTAAACAAAATTGAATGGATTGTGACGAGTGAAAGGATCATGGTGGAGGTAGTATTATGTCCCTTGAAGGTGGATAAGAATAAGGAACAACCAAACTTACTGCTAATACAAAGGTTTGTATGTCTGAAAACACAAAGATAAGAGAGGCAGGAAGTTTGAGAATAAAAGGTGAAGAGATCCAAAGAAAGTGGCAAGAGAAAGAGTTTGAAATGGTTCAGGATGAAGTGAAGCAAGAGAAGAATGGATAGTCAGATTGTGTTCCTGAGCTTGGTAGGACAAAGTTCCTTAAGGTAGAATGTCAAATGCAACATGAGGATAGTCAAGAAAAGGAAATGGAAGGCAAGATACATTGTCCATTGATGGGACAAGAGATTGAAGGAACTAAGAATACAGTGATGGTGATGGTAGAGAGTCTAATGAAGGAAAAGAAAGTAGAGAATACAGTGAGCCAAGGAGAATGGCTAGGATTTGTGAAAGAAATTGTAAAGGTGGAGAAGAGGATGAAGATTTCAATCACCCTTAGTGGTAAAGATGAGAAAACAAAGAATTTGTAGAGGGTCTCAATGATATAAGGGACCAAAGATTTCAAGTTGACAGTGATGGGCCTAGAGAAGGTCAAAGAAAGAGTGAGTGTGGAGTCTCCAAATGATGTGGTTAGTACAAAGAGATGTCCTTAGGTGATAAAAATGATTGATAGGCAGTTGTATTATGTCATGACAGAGGCTGATAAAATTGAGTGCATAAGGCTTCAAAGGATGAAGAACCTTAAGCTGATTGTGAAGAGAAGAGGTAAGAGGAAAAGAGTGAATCCAAGGGTTAAGATAAAGGAGGAAAGAGAAAGTGTGGATTATTTTGTAGTGAATGAAGAGAAAGAACAAGGTGAAAGAAAATGGATGAAGTTGGTTAAGACAAATCAGAGCATGGGGATGCAAATCCAAGTTGTCAAGGCAAGAAGAGGACCATATTATGTGGACAAGTTCAAGCCCAAGGTAAAGATGAAGATCAAGATGGAGCAGTTCAATACCAAGAGGGAGCAGCAAAGAGTTGAAGATCAAGAGTTTTTGCAGGTTCAAGAGATGAAGACTTCCAAGGGACTTGGAAAGATTTCATGGTCGGGTGTTCATGGTATAAAGAACACCTTGTTGCTCAATTGGATGAGCTCGGTCTAGGTAGAGTCATGATAATGTTAAATAAGGCCATGATAGGCCATTTTTTAATGTTGGTTATAGATTTGAGGTCATTGTGGGGTTTTAGGTAAAATGTTGCAAAATTATTAAATATTGTCATATTGTAATTGTTGAAAAATGCAAAAATGTTCAAATATGGGGAGCCCAATGGTCATGGGAAGTTGAAGGGTAGTTTTAGGAATTGGTAGGAATTTTTTGAGTTATAAATATGTTGTAAAAAATTTTTACAGGGTTGTTCAATAATTTGAAAGAGAAATTCAATAAAATATCTCTATTTTCAATCATTTTTCTATGTAAATTCATGGTTTGTAGGCTTGGTACGGCTTCGTACAGGATGCCATCATTCTAAATTGCATTTGGTTTGTTAGACACATGTGCTAGCCTCATTTTAAAGTTGATTTTATTGGATTTAGTGGGGTTTAGTGGATTTGGCAATCAATTTTATCTAGGTGGCCTAAAAACAAGGTTGTAAGGGTTTTGAGGGTTCAAATGAATTAAAAGGCCATTCCACCTTCTGTATCTATTGTATCTAAATGGAATGGGCCTATATAGAGTAAATTTAGTTGTATGAACAATTTTTTTGTTGTGGAGAAGGTATTTGAAGGGGTCCTCAATGCTACCCTATTGGAAACATTGAATTTAGGCCTTAAGAACAAGGCTAGGGTTAGTGATTTGAGAAAATTGACCGAGAACAAGAAGTAACATGTTAGATTTGGTGTGA
>VDFB02148304.1:93742-119080 GCA_007258455.2 Sequoia sempervirens
CTACAATGGATGTTTCCCCCATAGGAGATAAAAGAGAGAAGGTCATGTGACCCCCCCAGAAAATGTGAAGTAATGAACTCCATGTGAGAAAATGCTTCCTCCCAAAATTGATAGAAGAAGAGAAACCATTAAACCTCCCCTCAAAATGATGTTTGCAGTCTTGGTAGATGTTTGAAACTAGATGTTGAAGATGATCCATGAATGTTGAACAAAATTTCTCCCCTTGGGAAGAAACAACACTATAAATGTGTACAAAATGACTTCCCATTTTGGATAGGAATATGTAGGAAGTAAGATGAATGCCTTTGAATGACACATGATCCAAAGATTGAAATGATGCCCATGATATCTTTGATTCATGTTCAAAGGTCTCCAAGCCAATGTTAATGTGTGAGAGATGTTGATATGATGAATTAGGTACCATATGTTATTTAGGAACAAGGACGATGCATATATGGTGATATCCGAATCAATGTGAATCTAATACCACTACAAATAATGATAATTGAGTTGGATAGGTCAATTCATAAATGTTTGCACAATCTGTCATGATAAAATTTGATGTAGGCAAGTCAAGAGAAATATCTAAAGATGGCAATGGTGGTGCAACTTCATTGAAGCTAACATCAAATAGACTTACTAGTATCCTCAATGGTGTCATCCAAATCTACAAGGTGGGATTCTACAAATATAGATGTTATGTATGGTAGATATGCATCCCAATGTAGTGCATTTTGAATGACGATAGCAATGACCTGATGCAAAGAATTGTTGGAACTAATGAATGAGTAAACACCAAATTCAGTTGTAGCAATAGGTGTTGTGAGAGATGAGATCTCAATACAAGCCATCCAACTACATTGTTCATCCCCAAATAAGGATTTCTCACAAGATGTCTAAGTGATACTGGATGATGTTTTTCATGTGCTAGAACTAGAGGATCAAGTACGAAAAATACCATTATTAAGAATAATTTTCTACATTTCCTCAATTCTACAAAATTGACATTCTTCTGTTGTATGCCTTTTATTTCCACAATATCCACATGTTTGATTTTCCAAATTTATTACCAAGGATTATGAAGAATACTCAAATGGAAGGGATTTACTATGATAGATATGATCACATGAACCAACAAATTGAAAAAAAAAACTAGATTTCCCCTTTGATTCAGATAGTCCCCCAATAATTAGTGTTGATTGTAGCCTCCCAGAACAAAATGAAAGAGAATTTGTACAGAGATTGATGCCAAATCATGCTTCTTTATACGAAATAAAGATTTTACAAAATGGGATATCCAAATCTTAATTTTACATGCAAAATTGAATTCCTTGTGAAATTCTGATAGAAATTTAAAAAAATTGTGAAATTTCGATAATCATGGTGAAAGTTATGGCCCGTCTAAATTCACTCATAGATATGATTGGTTAAATTTATTATTAAACAACATCTAAATCAAAACATTCGATGTTGATAATAGAATTAGTTTCTCTATCAATTATGTCATAACTGGAAATACCCTTTGTTTGCAACTTATGAAACAAATGCCCCTTTGTAAGTATTTGACAATTTAAGCCACAAGCTTAAATTTTGACAAATTTGAACAATTTTGTATTCCACCAAAAAAAGCTATTTAAGAAGGTGAATAAATCAAGAAGCTATGAAGTGACGCCCAGGGAAAAGGATGAGTGGGTTTGACCGTCAAGGCCATTATTTTGGAATAGATAAGGCAAGTCTTGTGGCTTCATGGGAGTCTCTCTGACACCTTGGTGGAGTTCTCATGGGGGCTGACCAAGTGGCAAAATGAGGAGGATGTTGTTGAAGCTGGAAATGCCACCAATGTTGGAATCGCTAGAGATTGGATCTCACAACTTGTATAAAGTCGTTGGGATATCTTATCCTACTGGTGCACCAAGCCTACATGCATTCCATGCAACAATAAGACATTTAAATCCTTAACCATGGAGTCAGGAGTGATGAGAGAGCTTTTCAAAATAGTACAATAAAAATCTTGTGAAGGACACATGTATTTTAATTAGAGGATATGTTAGCAAAGATCAAAGGCATGATGGGAGTAGTATGGTGAGTGGGAAACTTTCTACCAAGATCTTTGCAGTGAGGCTATCAGGGAGGTTTTGTTGGTTGTTGATCATTTTTTATCCAAATAATTCTTTCGTCCAAGCCAATTCTTCGCAAGGCCTGTTAGTCTGCTACTTGAATTTTCGTGCAAATTGAAAATGGCTCCAAAAAGGAATGGAGGCCATGACTATGTCAAAATATAGGAATGGAAACGTTACCAGAAGGAAAATGGGGCGACATGTTGAATTGATCTACAAAGGATGACGAGTGGTTGGTGAAGACCACATGTGAAGGTTTTGGCAATCAAGTATCCAGTCCATTATTGTACATTTGATCAGTAATTAGGTTAATTGAAAATAAAACTTACACTATTTAATTTTTTTCATAAATTTAATAATTACTTATCGATGTGCAATTTGATTATCGAGACAATGGCAAATAATACTCTAATATTTGATTGGTTTAGCTATAGAAATAGATGACCTCAACCAAGGAAAACACTGCGGAGAATGCTTGTAACAAGCCAGCAGAACCTCTAATGCCAAAAAATTCGTGCAAAGGAGGATCACCAATGTAGGAATAGGATTTCACCCTACACAAATAAACCATGAAATAAAACCTACAAGTAGGCCAACGAGGCCACGAGATGCCTGCAAATAGGCCAAAAAAGGGCCAAAATTTCTTACAAGATTGTAAATAGGTCAAAATGGCCAAAATCTCGAAAAGCACAAATATCAATTCAAAATGTAGGCGGGAAGATTGGTAGAGGGTGGATTGGCACTTTGTTAATTTTTTATTTATTTTTACATTTTTTGTACAATCAACATAAAGGTTAAAAACATTAAAAATTATTGAAATTAACAAAACTAGCAACCTTTGTTTCTCCCCCTTGACTTGGATCTTTTTGCAGATTTTAATCTCCTCTTGTTGTAGTTTTTGCCCCTATCTTGAGACCTTCCTCTATTGCCAAAAATCAAGGCATCACCAGATGCGGTATCTTGATTTTTCCTTCGCATATCTTTGCTAAGAAAAGTTGTAGAAACATCATCAAATTTTAGTGTGTTTTTATCAGATACTGAATTGTTGATTGCCATGACTACTCCTTCCCAATTATCCAATAGAGAACACAACAATAGAATGGCTTTGATTTCATCATCCAAATTGATGTTTACGAAGATCAATTGGCTAATCAATATATTGAATTTGTTTAAATGATTTGACATGTTTCATCCATCCTTCATCTTTAAAAAGTGTATAATTTTTTCATGAGAAAAACCTTGTTTGAAGTAGACACCACACATACATGCTAGCCAATTTTTCCCATAATCCTTTTGATGTCTTTTCTATTGAAACATTGAATAAGACGTTATTGGATAATGAGAGGATGAATGTTGCTCTCGCTTTCTTATCCAGCTTCTCGGGCACTCCTCATTAGCCATCGTGGTTGGCTTGTTCTCTTTGCCTTCTAACATGATTGAAAGGTCTCTTTGAATCATCAACGATTCCATATGCATTTTCCATTGTCCAAAATTTTTCCTTGAGAATTTTTAAATTCTCCATTTATCTACATCTTCCAAGTTTCAAAAAATGTTTTGCAAAATTTCAAATCAAATACTTCACCAATCTCTATACCCAATTGTTGAATTATTAAGAGCAGATAAAATAAATAATAAAGCAGAATTAAATAGTCAAAAGTAAACAAAACACATAACACGAATTTTGTGTGGTTCACCAATGTGGCTATGTCCATGGAAGTAGGGAAATCTCAATTTTATATACTCTATTTTTCTCAGTACATATGCAACAACATACAATATTTTTTTTGACATTATCCACAAAGTAAAGAGTAATGAAGAGTCATGATGGTAGGAGAAATTGGAAGGAAGTTGAAAAGACAGTTTGTTGGACTTCACACTTCCAAGAGAATGCAAGACCTTAACACAATAAGAGATAAGGTCGGTATTATGCCTTGGGTGACTTTAGCAAAATGGATCCCTATTAATAATTTATTTTATTTTATTTTTTACTATAATATATTTTCTTTTGTTTTGTTTAATTTTTTTAAGTATAATAAGTATTATATACATAAAATATATGAAGCCATGTACTAAAATATATTATTTTATTTCTATTTAAATTTTAAATTTTAGATGTTATTATTTATATACTTAAATTATATGTATTTTATTTTTCTAAATTTTGAAAACTAAATTTGAAATAAATTATTTATTACATATTTAATTATATAGTTATTTTAAGTGTGTTATTTTTTATATATCTATTATTTTATTTATTAAAGTGCATTATATAGTTATTTTAAGTGTATTGTTTTCTATATATCTATTATTTTATTTATTAAAGTGCATCACTATTTTATTTTGTTATGTATTTTTATTTTTGTTGACACACTCATACCATTACTACCATAACTACCATAAAATAAAATAAAAATATTAATAACTTAAGACTATATCTCTCCACATTTATCCATAGATGTAACTAAGAAAATATATTACTTTTAATCTTAAAAAATAAAACCACTTAAATATTTTCAATAGTCCATGTGAGTGTGAATTAAGGACCATGAGAGTGATGTGTGAGAACCCTTTAATAAAATTATGATAAGTTTTGTGATTGATCCACCAACATCAAAGTTATTACTTTGACTTCTAATTGGTATAGAATGGTTTCATGTAATTATTTAATTTAGTTGTTTGATCTTATATAATTTTTTAATTAACTATGATGGATAATTTATAATCTTCTTTTATAATGGTAAAGTTTTTATAGTTTAAGAACTAAAATTTTAACTATAAAAAATAGATATATTGAAAACTTTAATGAAAATGTATTGAATATAATAACACATATTTCTTTCTTCAGATATTTTTCTCTTTTTCACATATTTCTTCACATTTATTGAATATAACTTTAATTTGAGATTATACACACGCCCTTGGCATAGTAAATCTATCATCCAAAGAGGTTAGGAAAGAGGAAACAAGGATAAGATCTATTCCGATCAAGAGTAAAAGTCATCTCCAATCACGTTAGTTTATGCACTAGATACTAAAATGATCTAATCATGAGCAAGAAATTATGTGCTTTATTGATAATACATGATGTATGCAAGCCTTCGAGGCAATTTACATAAGCTAAATGATGTGTTGGTAAAATAAATTAAATGTCCTTACTTGTGCACTTAATATTTCTACGATATGTTTAACAAGGGGACATTACATTGTACTAGAATAGTGATCAATTTTAACAAGTCACACACCCATAATTTTAAAAATCCTTAGATAAAAATCATTACATGATCAAACTACCATAACATAATAACCTAAAAGTGAAATCTATTAAAAAAAACTTCCTTAGTACTTTTTCTTTTGGATGAACTTGAGATCTTGGTGGATTTTGTAGTTTTTCTAGCCCCAACTAGCTAGAATTATATCTAATAAAATGGAATAATTATAAATCTCCAATATAATATAAGAATATTGCAAATAGATCCATTGTAATACGCATAAAAGGAGTATTTTCTCATCCAAGAGGAACTTTACCATATTTTATGTTAAGTGGTTTTAAATAATTTCCTACAATAGTTCATATTGGTTTGGTTATGGAAGCATTGTCAATGGTATGTGTAGCCATAATAACAATATTATTGTTTGAGATCTAATCAAATTTATATACTATTATGTATATATACATACATAGGATTTCCTACAATTCAAACTACAACCTTAGTCGCTATCTCCATAGCTTGTTTACTTGCTAGCTTTATTGGTTATGCCCTATGCACCACCTTTGGGAAACCTTCTAAATGAATGTGAGATCCTTTTGAAGAGAACAAGGATTAGTTGAAAAATTAAACTTCCTAATGGGGAAGATCATTCTTTTAATTATAAGTAAGAAGCAGGATTTGAAACATAAATTATTTTCCCCAACTATCTAGAACTTTGGGGGGTTTGAAAGAAAATAGAAAAAACAATTATCCCTAAGTTCAACATCAAAAGGAATGTATAAACCAATTCTTCCATATATTTTATCATATTTTACAATTAATAGAGATAGCTTTCGTACTAATTACACCATTTTCCATAAAAAGGAGGAATAAAAATCTTTTGATTCCTAAGATTCAATTTCTCAATATTGCATTAAGAAGCAAAGAAATACCATATTATTCCACTTGTATTTTAGTAATTAGACCTTATATTAGAGTGTTACATTTTTGTTGCTTGACCAACCATTAGGAGAGGTAAGTGTGATAGGTACACCAATCACTAGTAGAATTGAAATTGCAACTAATGAAAACATAGATGATTGGAATGCAGTAGTCATGGTTGTGGTCTTACAAGCTTCCAATATATTCAAAACGATATACCATTCAATCCCTATCTAGTCAAATTTGAATAAAATGCACTACAAATTTTTATTTGAATAAATTCATCAAAATTATCAAATTATTCTCTTACTATAAAAAAATTTGGGAAAATGATCTTTTTTATCATCATGATATATAAATATTATATATGTAACTATTAGCTCTATAGACAAATATTATCTATTGAGATAAAATGAGTTATGCTAGTTAAGGAGATGGTCAAGTGGTTGATGAATTTGGTCTTGAAAATGGTATAATTCAATAACTATCAAGGGTTTTAATCCCTCTATCCTTTTTTTGAACTAAAACTAACTTACAAAAAGGAAAAATCCTATAACTTAGTTCAATAGCAAAAAAATGCTCAAAGCTATATATAATATATTCGAGAAACAAGAATTTAGTTGGAAGAATAATGGAAAAGGATATCTCTATCTTGCCTCCAAATAAAACTAAATTGGATATTTATCTAGTTTTATCTTTGATTTAATTAAGAGGGTTCATGGAAAGAAAGGGTTCAAAATCACAATCAGTTCCTTTCTAAAATCATGTTGCAACTGCACGATCTCTTCATGTATTCCATAAATAACTTAAAATAAAAATAAAAATTGAATATAAAAAATTAAATATGGCTAACCAACTTCAAGGTGAGACATAGTTAACCACATTAATCTTGGTAGCTGCACCACCTATAGAATTTAAAGAACCTAAAGGAGCATGAGTCACATATTATGTTGAGCACATTATTTCCAAGGTTGTATGTCCTTTTTCAACTTAACCAAGTCCAAACCATTAGGACCTCATGGAGGTTTCAACCAAGGAGCACAAAAATCCCAAAAACACATCATATCCCCTCCAAAAATAATTTTTGGACAGTAGGATAACACATTAGATATTTACCTAAACCAATAGGCCCTTGGGTAGACCCCACACTAGCTCCAAGATGTCAAAATTAAATTATTGTGCTTGAGAGGCCTCCAGGATAATAGATCCATAAAATTCACTTGGATAAATTGTATTGTTAAACCAAAAAACAACAAGAAATTAAACCAAAGACAAAGAGAGCTACTAAACTATAGGATAAGTTAGCTTCTCTAGACCATACAAAAATGTAGCAATCCCATGAAATTTTTTTGTTAAGATGTACCAAATACCACTGAAGATACAAATGAAACCTAACCAAACATGTCCTCCAATTAGATCTTCCATATATATTTACCACACTAATAGTCCATCCCTCCCCTCCAAAAGGGGATTTGAGTAAATAACCAAATATAGTACTTGGGTTAAGTATAATGTTTGCATTTTTTCTTACATCTCCACCATCAAGAGCCTAAGTATCATATATGCCAACAAATAAAAAGTCTTAAACATTAGGAGAAAATAAACATGTAGCAAGATTAGGTGAATACCTGGTGCAAAGCACCTTGTTGCTCGATTGGATGAGTTAGGTCTAGGTAGAGTCATGATAATGTTAAATAAGGCCATGATAGGAAATTTTGTAATTTTGGTTATAGCTTTGAGGTCATTGTATGGTTTTAGGTAAAATATTGCAAAATTGTTAAATATTGTCATATTGTAATTGTTGTACAATGCAAAAATGTTCAAATATGGGAAGCCCAACGATCATGGGTATTTGAAGGGTAGTTTTAAGATTTAGTAGGATTTTTTTGAGTTATAAATATGTTTTAAACTCATTTTAGAGGTTGGTTGAAGAATTTGAAAGAGAAATTCAATAAAATATCTATGCCTTCAATCATTTTTTTGTGTAAATTCATGGTTTGTAGTCATGGTATGGCTTCGTACAGGCTTCCATCATTCTAAATTGAATCTGGACTATTAGACACATGTGTTAGCCTCATTTTAAAGTTTATTTAATTAGATTTGGTGGGGTTTAGTGGATTTGGCAATCAATTTTCTCTTAGTGGCTTGAAAACAGGGTTGTAAGGGTTTTGAGGGTTCAAATGAATTAAAAGGCCATTCCACCTTTTGTATTTGTTGTATCTTGATGGAATGGGACTGTATAGAGTATATTTAATTTTAGGAACAATTTTTTTGTTGTGGTGAAGGTATTTGAAGGGATCCTCAACGTTGCCCGGTTGGAAACATTGAATTTAGGCCTTAAGAACAAGGCTAGGGTTAGTGATTTGGGAAATTTGAACGAGAACAAGAAGTAACTTGTTAGATTTGGTGTGATCAAGGGTAATTTGATGTGTTATGAAGTTTGGAAAGGATAGGAGGGGCCAATTTCATGTTTGGGCATGAAGCCCTAGTTGAGCCGAGTAGGAAAAGGGGTAAATTTGATGGTTTTACAAAGGAAGTGTGTGATTTCTTTGGTGGAAATAGTATTTGGTGGTCAATTGAGTTTGTATATGAATAATAAGGTTTTTTAGAAGGCTATTTGAAGACTTTTTGGTGGCTTCTTGAGTTGGTTGCAAGATTAAAGGGTGTCTCTTTGTAAAAGAGTCCTAATTCAAGGCCTAGGTCAATGTCAAAGACAAGATTTGGAGTTGTTGTTCCAAAAGAGTTGCTTGATAAATTGAGGTATGTTATAAGTTGCTTTAATGGGTCTCTAAAACTATAAGGATTCTATTGGTTGAGAGAGTTTGAGGTGAGATAGGTTCAAAAATCAAGACCTACAAACCTACTAGTAGGAAGAATGTTTGAGTGGAAAGTTTCCCTTGTGAGGGTTTGAAGTTCCAAATACTTGTTGAATTGTGTTGGATTTGTGTTGATTGAGTTGGAAGCCTTCTTGATTTTCATTAGATGGTATTAGAGAACAATTAGTAGATCTTTGAAGGTGATGGGTTGAAGTTTTCATAAAAGGACGGTTGGAAATTGTAAAAACAAGACAACATGGCAAAGGAAATCAGTGAAGCAACACAAAGAAATGCACTTTTCAAAACTACCTGCAAGTGTCAGGATAAGGTATGTATTGTAATGGTAGATTCCTGTAGCCTAGATAATATGGTATTTCAGGATATGGTTGACAAGTTGCATTTGGCAAGGTTTCCTCATGAATCACCCTATTATGTTTCTTGGTTGAATGGTGAGCATACTTTGTTGGTCAAGGAGCAATCTTGGGTTGAGTTCCAAGTAGGTGTATATAAAGATAGAATCTTGTGTGACGTTGTACCTGAGCATATGCCATTTGATGTTAGGGATACCATATGGTTATATGAAATATTTGCTTTATATGATGGAAGGCGTAATAGTTATAAGATTATGAAGGATGGGATTAGTTTTACATTGAAACCATTGGTGGAGAAGGATCAAGGAAAAAGAAATATGGAAAGAGAAATAATGTAGGGTAGAAAAGAGCTCATAAGGCACGAGGGAGACAAGAACAGTGAAGGACGGCCACTAGGAAAAAGGAAAATGTAGGGACATCAAGTATAGACAAGAATGCAAAATTGAAGAGGAAAGAAGATGATGAGATAGTGAAGGTCAAAGGTGAAATGAACTTGAAATTTCAAGACGGATTTGGAAAGTGTGATGAAGTTAAAGGAGAGACTGATTTTTTGCAATTGAAAGCAAGAGAGGTGCAGGACAGTCAAATGATGTCAAGAAAGTGATGAGTAGATCAGATACAAAGGTTTGTGAGAAGAAAATTCTTGGGACAAAGATCTTGAAAAGAGAAAGAGATGTGGTGAATGAAAGAATGTTTCCAAATGAAAGGAAGGATTGGCCTAGTAAGGTCATAATGGAAGGAGTGCATTATCCACTGAAAGGGCAAGAAGTAGGAAAGCAACAAAAGTATGATAGAGAAAGAAATGATAGACCTAATATCAAAAAGGTCTAAAAGGTAGAAAGAATAAAGGCAGAGGTTGAAGGTAGAGTAAACAAAATTGAATGGATTGTGACGAGTGAAAGGATCATGGTGGAGGTAGTATTATGTCCCTTGAAGGTGGATAAGAATAAGGAACAACCAAACTTACTGCTAATACAAAGGTTTGTATGTCTGAAAACACAAAGATAAGAGAGGCAGGAAGTTTGAGAATAAAAGGTGAAGAGATCCAAAGAAAGTGGCAAGAGAAAGAGTTTGAAATGGTTCAGGATGAAGTGAAGCAAGAGAAGAATGGATAGTCAGATTGTGTTCCTGAGCTTGGTAGGACAAAGTTCCTTAAGGTAGAATGTCAAATGCAACATGAGGATAGTCAAGAAAAGGAAATGGAAGGCAAGATACATTGTCCATTGATGGGACAAGAGATTGAAGGAACTAAGAATACAGTGATGGTGATGGTAGAGAGTCTAATGAAGGAAAAGAAAGTAGAGAATACAGTGAGCCAAGGAGAATGGCTAGGATTTGTGAAAGAAATTGTAAAGGTGGAGAAGAGGATGAAGATTTCAATCACCCTTAGTGGTAAAGATGAGAAAACAAAGAATTTGTAGAGGGTCTCAATGATATAAGGGACCAAAGATTTCAAGTTGACAGTGATGGGCCTAGAGAAGGTCAAAGAAAGAGTGAGTGTGGAGTCTCCAAATGATGTGGTTAGTACAAAGAGATGTCCTTAGGTGATAAAAATGATTGATAGGCAGTTGTATTATGTCATGACAGAGGCTGATAAAATTGAGTGCATAAGGCTTCAAAGGATGAAGAACCTTAAGCTGATTGTGAAGAGAAGAGGTAAGAGGAAAAGAGTGAATCCAAGGGTTAAGATAAAGGAGGAAAGAGAAAGTGTGGATTATTTTGTAGTGAATGAAGAGAAAGAACAAGGTGAAAGAAAATGGATGAAGTTGGTTAAGACAAATCAGAGCATGGGGATGCAAATCCAAGTTGTCAAGGCAAGAAGAGGACCATATTATGTGGACAAGTTCAAGCCCAAGGTAAAGATGAAGATCAAGATGGAGCAGTTCAATACCAAGAGGGAGCAGCAAAGAGTTGAAGATCAAGAGTTTTTGCAGGTTCAAGAGATGAAGACTTCCAAGGGACTTGGAAAGATTTCATGGTCGGGTGTTCATGGTATAAAGAACACCTTGTTGCTCAATTGGATGAGCTCGGTCTAGGTAGAGTCATGATAATGTTAAATAAGGCCATGATAGGCCATTTTTTAATGTTGGTTATAGATTTGAGGTCATTGTGGGGTTTTAGGTAAAATGTTGCAAAATTATTAAATATTGTCATATTGTAATTGTTGAAAAATGCAAAAATGTTCAAATATGGGGAGCCCAATGGTCATGGGAAGTTGAAGGGTAGTTTTAGGAATTGGTAGGAATTTTTTGAGTTATAAATATGTTGTAAAAAATTTTTACAGGGTTGTTCAATAATTTGAAAGAGAAATTCAATAAAATATCTCTATTTTCAATCATTTTTCTATGTAAATTCATGGTTTGTAGGCTTGGTACGGCTTCGTACAGGATGCCATCATTCTAAATTGCATTTGGTTTGTTAGACACATGTGCTAGCCTCATTTTAAAGTTGATTTTATTGGATTTAGTGGGGTTTAGTGGATTTGGCAATCAATTTTATCTAGGTGGCCTAAAAACAAGGTTGTAAGGGTTTTGAGGGTTCAAATGAATTAAAAGGCCATTCCACCTTCTGTATCTATTGTATCTAAATGGAATGGGCCTATATAGAGTAAATTTAGTTGTATGAACAATTTTTTTGTTGTGGAGAAGGTATTTGAAGGGGTCCTCAATGCTACCCTATTGGAAACATTGAATTTAGGCCTTAAGAACAAGGCTAGGGTTAGTGATTTGAGAAAATTGACCGAGAACAAGAAGTAACATGTTAGATTTGGTGTGATCAAGGGTAGTTTGATGTGTTATGAATGTTGGGAAGGATAGGAGGGTCCAATTTCATGTTTGGGCATGAAGCCCTAGTTGAGCCAAGTAGGAAAAGGGGTGAATTTGGTGGTTTTACAAAGGAAGTGTGTGATTTCTTTGGAGGAAGTAGTAGTTGGTGGTCAATTGAGTTTGTACATGTAGAATAAGGTTTTTTAGAAGTGGTTTCAAGGTTGTGATGGGTTAGGGTATGTGGTTTTCAATAAACCCTAGGTTATTATGAGAAAAGTGAGGGTTATGTGAAAGAGGGTCTTGGTAGGTGATTTGTGGCTCAAGGATTGGAAAATATGAAGTTTTGAATGTTTTTTGAAGACTATTTGGTGGTTCCTTGAGTTGGTTGCAAGATTAAAGGTGTATCTCTTTGTAAAAGAGGCCTAATTCAAGGCTTAGGTCAACGTAGAAGAAGAGATTTGGATTTTTTGTTACAAAAGAGTTGCTTGAGAAATTGAGGTATGTTAGAAGTTGCTTTAATGGGTCTCTAAAACTATAAGGATTTTGTTGGTTGAGAGATTTTGAGGTGAGATAAGTTCAAAAATCAAGGCATGTAGATCTACTAGCATGAAGAGTGTTTGAGTAGAAAGTTGCCCTTGTGAGGGTTTGAAAATTCAAATACTTGTTGAATTGTGTTGGATTTGTGTTGATTGAGTTGGAAGCCTCCATTATTGTCATCAATACCTAAAATTGCAATCATTTTGCTCCTTTCTTTCCATACATAACCAAAAAATGAAAAATATTCTTCTAGATTGTTGGGTCCAATTTGTGTGATAAATACCATCAAATCCTAAAATTGTAGAAAAAATTAAGTAGAGTCTCTTAGTTACAAAATATGGAAAATCATCGACAATTTCCCCACCAAAACCAACTCCCCATCCTAGAGTAGCTATATGGGGAAGTAGAATCAATCCTTTTTCATATATAGGTATTTTTGATACAAAATGAGCCACTTCAAATAGATTCATTGCTCTAGCCCTCAATACAATTAATCTTGCATGAGCCACATGAGCCCCCAAGTAATTTTCTTATAAAAAAAATGAGTCATAATTACCAGTTCCCACCAAGTGAAACTAGTGATTTCTTGGTCATGACCAACTAAAGTTAGAGTTTCATTAAAGATCATTTTCATGGGGTAGAACCTCCTTTAGGAATATAAGGTTTTCATGAGGTTGATTTTGAGCCGCTATCCAAGCATGAATACCTTCATTCAAAATAATATTTTTTGTATAAAAAGTCTCAAATTTAGGATCATGTCCTACAAGAATCTCCTAGGAAATAAAATAAGCACATAATTTAGAGAAATACCAACTACTCCAATGACACTCATTAATAAATCGTTCATCGACACAAATAACATGAATAAATGTAACCAATGTTTATTGGAAAAAGAAAACCCAAAAATTTGGGACCAAAAATGATTCATAGTGACCACAGAATAAACTTGCCTCCCCGACTTGAGTTGGGTTAAAAGCATAGAATGTATTTGCATCATCATCATCTTCAAATAAAGTATTTTCCACGATAGCATCATGAATAACACATAGAAGAGTAGCACCCAATACTCCAAAAACTCCCATCATATGAAATGGATTCAAGGTCCAATTATGAAACCCTTGAAAAGAGAGGATAAATTAAAAAATAACTACTATACCAAAACTAGGTGCAAAAAACAACCAAACTACCCTCATGGATGGATCAAGAATATAAAAAAAGCAACAATCAGAATAGAGAATGTAATTGCATTATAAGGTCGTACTTGTACAAATAGACCAAGTCCAAATCGATATAACATGAAGCCTATTATCTACTAAAAGCACCATGAAGAGTAATGCAAGTCTTTAGAACACCTAATTGACACCAATGAGTAAATTTTTCTTGTGCTTCAAGGCCCCACAATAGCAACAAAGAATGTGTTAAACTATTAGCAAGTATAGAAACTGTTGTAGTTTAAAAATTACAACCTTCCAAATAGGAACTAACCAAACCATGAGTATACCACAAAGTTACAAAAGTTGTATTCCTAGACCATCCACCTAGCACAAAATAAGCACAAGGAAAAATAAATAGACCGAACCAAGTTTCCACAAAAACAAAATAGTCTCTACATAGCCAGTTATCCATAAAATCAAATAATTTTTTTCCTCTTTGGAAGAATTTACAAGGGCTATAGTCATAGTGATCCTCCTATTTAACTATTCCAGCCTTTTTTCAAGCACCCTATTTGATATAATCAAAGGTTATACATTGTTTTGTATATTTATGGACAAATTTTTATCCATCATCACTTTCAAAAAATTTGGTTCCAAAGATTCCTTATTGGAAAATATTTTATTCAATTAAATTGAACTAATACAATATAACTAAATGCATGATAACCTAAAGTTTTTCTATTCCATTTTATTTCGCATCCTTTAAATTATCTTCTAAATATAATAAATACAAACAAAACAACTATCCAAAAAGCAAGTTAGCTTTTCTTCCTCCCTAGTCTTTACTAGAGACTATTCACAAAATCTATTCTATTGAATATTATTACATCTTGAAGGTCTTACTCATAGTAGTATTTCTAAATATTTTATGAATCTATATATTTTTTACTACATCTTGAAGGTCTTACTCATAGTAGTGAATTTCTAAATATTTTATGAATCTATATATTTTTTACTACATCAATAGGTGTCTCAAGCCATGAGGACACATGTCTCAACCATATGAAGTGAGACAAAATCAAAAGAAACCTAAGTAAACTTAAGCTAGGTGTGAATAAGTCAATCCTAGAAATGTGATATCCTATCTAGATGGATAAAGTCACTATTTACACTAACACCCCCCTTAAGTACAACATAGGGAGTAATATATGCACTGATGATGAGTCTTGACTACTAGGCCATGTTAGGTACTCATTTACAAATTTCTTATAAAGTGGACTAAAGGAGAAACACCTAGTGGGAAATTAAAACCCCTCTCCAAAAGAGAAATTGTGCAAATGCAATAAAATGTACAAGTGAATAGGATAGAAAAAGGAATTATGATGACCTCCCAAGGACTACTTCTAGCACAAACTACAATGGATGTTCCCCCCATAGCAAATAAAGGAGAGGTGGTCATGTGAACCCCCCCTCCTGTTCCCCAAAAATGAGAAGTAATGAACTCCATGTGAGGAAATGCTTCCTGCCAAAATTGATAGAAGAAGAGAAACCATGAAACCTCCCTTCAAAATGATGTTTTTAGTCTTGGTAGATGTTTGTTCAACTAGATGTTGAAGATGATCCATGAATGTTGAACAACATTTCTCCAATTGGGAAGAAACAACACTACAAATGTGTACAAAATGAATTTCGCACATGATAGGAATATGTAGGAAGTAATATGAATGTCTTTGAATGTCACACATGATCCAAAGATTGAAATGATGCCCATGATATCTTTGATTCATGTTCAAAGGTCTCCAAGCCAATACTAATGTGTGAGGGATGTTGATATGATGGATCAAGTACCATATGTGATTTAGGAACAAGGACCATGGATGTATGGTGATATTTGGATCAATGTGAATCTATTGCTATGCAAATGATGATAACTGAGTTAGATAGGTCAACTCATAAATTTTTGTGCAATCTATCCTCATAAAATTTGATGTAGGCAAGTCAAGAAATATATAAAGATGGAAATGGTGGTGCAACTTCATTGAAGCTAACATCAAATAGAAGACTCTAGTATCCTCAATGGTGTCATCCAAATCTACAAGGTGGGATTCTACAAATATAGAGGATATGTTTGGTAGATATGCATCCCAATGTAGCGGATTTTGAATGATGATAGCAATGACTTGATGCAAAGAAATTTTGGAATTGATGAATGAGTAATCACCAAATTCAGATGTAGCAATAGGTGTTGTGGGAGATGAGATCTCAACACAAGCCATCCAACTATATTGTTCATCTCCAAATGATTATTTCTCACAATATGTCTAAGTGAGACTGGATGATATTTTTTCATGTGTTGGAGCTAGAGGATCAAGTATAAAAATACTACTATTAAGAATAAGAGCTCTATATTTCCTCATTTCTACAAAATTGGCATTCTTTTGTTGTATTCTTTTAATTTCCACAATATCCACATATTTGATTTTCCATTTATTAGGAGGATTATGAAGAATACTCAAATGGAAAGGATTTAGTGTGATGGACATGATCACATGAACCAATAAATTGAAAAAAAACTTAGATTTCCCCCCTTGATTCAGAGAGCCCCCTAATAATAATTAGTGTTGATTGAAGCCCCCCAAAATAAAATGAGAGAATTTGTATAAGTTTGTGAAGATTAGATGCAAAATCAACTATTTATAATGAACGATGATTTTTACAAAATGGGATATCCAAAGCTTAATTTTACATGCAAAATTGAATTCCTTGTGAAATTGTGATAGAAATTAAAAAAATGTGAAATTTTGATAATTAGGGTGAAAGTTATGGCTCGTCGAAATTCGCTCACAAATATGACTTTGAAGGTTAAATTTTCTATTAAACAACATCAAATCAAAAACATCTTGATGCTAAAATTTTGACAATAGAACTAGTTTCTCGTCAACTTTTACAATTGAAAATATCCATTATTTGGAAGTTATGCAATAATAATAATAATAATAATAATAATGCCCCCTTTAGAAATACTTTGACAATTTATCAAAACCACAAGTTTAAATTTGACAACTTGAATAATTTTTAAAAAGTTGCATTCCACCAAAAAAACTATATTTTATATTAAACAAAATTGGAAAAAAAAATACAATGAAATAAAGAACAGCAGCTCAACAAAGAACTACCCAGAAATTTGAAGAAATACATAAAAAAGCTATTTAAGGAGGTGAATAAACCAAGTACCTATGAAGTGATTGCACGAGGAAAAGGGCGAGTGGGGTGAGACTGGGTAAAGGGATATTGTTTGGAAAAGAGAAGGCATATGAGGCCTTGTGGAGCCTATGGGAGTCTTTGTATCACCTTGTGGAGTTCATAGGGGTTGACCATGTGGCAAGAATGATAGATGTTGTGGTTGAAATGCCACCAATGGTGGAATCGCTTGAGGTTGGAGCTCACGACTTGTATGAAGTCGTTGGGATATCTTATCCTACTGGTACGCCAAGCCTACATGCATTCCATGCAACAATAAAAAATTTAAATCCTTGACCATGGAGTTCACGGTAGGAGTGTTGGAGGGAGCTTAGACACGGTGCAATCAAAAAGCTTATAGCGATAAATTTGTTTGCCTAGAGGATATGTTGACAAAGATCAAAGGGCATTATGGGAGTAGTATGGTGAGTGGGAAACCTTCACCAAGATCCGTGCATAAAAAGAGGTGACTAGAGGTTTTGTTGGGTTATGTTGATCATTTTTTATCCAAATAATTCTCTCGTCCAAGCCAATTCTTCGCAAGGCCTGTTAGTCTGCTACTTGAATTTTCGTGCAAATTGAAAATGGCTCCAAAAAGGAATGAAGGCCATGACTATGTCAAAATATAGGAATGGAAACGTTACCAGAAGGAAAATGGGGCGACATGTTGAATTGATCTACAAAGGACGATGATTGGTTGGTGAAGACCACATGCAAAATAATACCTGGTATTTTGATTTTCCGAGTTATAGAAACAGATGACCTCAACCAAGGAAACACCTGCGAGAATGGAGTGCATTGTAACTAGCGCAGGAACCCTAATAGGCCAAAAAAATTCGTGCAAAGGAGGATCACCAATGTAGGAATAGGATTTCACCCTACACAAATAAACCATGAAATAAAACCTACAAGTAGGCCAACGAGGCCACGAGATGCCTGCAAATAGGCCAAAAAAGGGCCAAAATTTCTTACAAGATTGTAAATAGGTCAAAATGGCCAAAATCTCGAAAAGCACAAATATCAATTCAAAATGTAGGCGGGAAGATTGGTAGAGGGTGGATTGGCACTTTGTTAATTTTTTATTTATTTTTACATTTTTTGTACAATCAACATAAAGGTTAAAAACATTAAAAATTATTGAAATTAACAAAACTAGCAACCTTTGTTTCTCCCCCTTGACTTGGATCTTTTTGCAGATTTTAATCTCCTCTTGTTGTAGTTTTTGCCCCTATCTTGAGACCTTCCTCTATTGCCAAAAATCAAGGCATCACCAGATGCGGTATCTTGATTTTTCCTTCGCATATCTTTGCTAAGAAAAGTTGTAGAAACATCATCAAATTTTTAGTGTGTTTTATCAGATACTGAATTGTTGATTCATCCCTACTCCTTCCCAATTATCCAATAGAGAACACAACAATAGAATGGCTTTGATTTCATCATCCAAATTGATGTTTACGAGAGATCAATTGGCTAATCAATATATTGAATTTGTTTAAATGATTTGACATGTTTCATTCATCCTTCATCTTTAAAAATTGTATAATTTTTTCATGAGGAAAACCTTGTTTGAAGCAAACACCATTCATACATGCTAGCCAATTTGTCCCATAATCCTTTCGATGTCTTTTCCGTTGAAACATTGAATACGATGTTACTGGATAATGAGAGGATGAATGTTTCTCTCACTTTCTTATCCAACTTCTCCCACTCCTCATTAGTCATCATGGTTGGCTTGTTCACTTTTCCTTCTAACATGATTGAAAGGTCTCTTTGAATTGGCAATGATTCCATATGAAACTTCCATTGTCCAAAATTCTACCCTGAGAATTTTTCTATTCTCCATTTATCCGCATCTTCCATTTTTCAAAAAATGTTTTGCAAAATTTTGGATCAACTACTTCACCAAGCTCTATACCAATTGTTGAATTATTAAGACAGATAAAATAAATAATTAAGCAAAATTAAATACTCAAAAGTAAACAAAACACATAACACAATTTTATGGTTCTAATGTAATATGTCCATAGAAGGGGAAATCTCAATTTTATTAACTCTATTTTTCTCAGTACATAAGCAACAACGTACAATATCTTTTTTAACATTATCCACAAAGGAAAGAGTAATGAAGAGTCATGATGGCGGGAGAAATTGGAAGAAAGTTGAAAAGACAAAGTTCATTGGACTTCACACTTCCAAAGAATGCAAGGCCTTAACACAATAAGGTCCATAAGGCCACTATTATGCCTTGGGTGACTTTAGCAAAATGGATCCCTATTAATAATTTTTTTAATTATTATTTTTTACTATTATATATTTTATTTTGTTTTGTTTAATTTTTTAAAATATAATAAGTATTATATACATAAAATATATGAAGCCATACAGTACTAAAATATATTATTTTAGTTCTATTTAAATTTTTAAATTTTAGATGTTATTTTTTATATATCTATTATTTTATTTATTAAAGTGCATTATGTGGTTATTTTAAGTGTATTGTTTTCTATATATCTATTATTTTATTTATTAAAGTGCATCACTATTTTATTTTGTTATGTATTTTTATTATTTTTGTATGTCAAATTTTAAATAGTTTTTGTTGACACACTCATACCATTACACTTCACTCCTTACTACCATAAAATAAAATAAAAATATTAATAACTTAAGACTATATCTCTCAACATTTATGAATAGATGTAATTAAGAAAATATATTACTTTTAATCTTAAAAAATAAAACCACTAAAATATTTTCAATACTCCATGTGAGTGTGAATTAAGCATCATGAGATTGATATGTGAAAACCCTTTAATAAAATGATGATAAGTTTTGTGATTGATCCACCATCATCCAAGTTATTACTTTGACTTCTAATTGGTATAGAATGATTTCATGTAATTATTTAATTTAGTTGATTGATCTTATATAATTTTTTAATTAAATATGATGGATAATTTATAATCTTCTTTTATAATGGTAAAGTTTTTATAGTTTAAGAACTAAAATTTTAACTATAAAAAATAGACATATTGAAAACTTTAATGAAAATATATTGACTATAATAACACATATTTCTTTCTTCACATATTTTTCTCTTTTTCACACATTTATTTTTTATAAAATTCTATGATAAAAAAAAATACTATTTAATAATTACTTAGTAAAATAAATAAAACAACTCTCAAAAAATTTCTAAATAAATAAATAATAACTATTTAACTTAAAAATCACATAAAACTATCCTATTAAAAAATAGTTGTTCGATTAGAATGTTAGTTAATAATTACTATAAATTGTAACTTTAATCCATAACCTTCTACTATTGTGAAAAAAGTTTAATATGAAATAAAAATGATAAATTAATATAATTGGAAGGTTGTTTGTAACACTTTTTTTATTGGAATAAAAAAAGAATTATACAAATGAAAAAAAAAGCGCAGCAATCACAGGGTGAAAACAGAGTTTTGAAGCAACAGATGGAGATGCAAACCACCAATAGAACAACATAGTCTCTTATTAGCGTCTGCAGAAAAAGGGAATAAACAGGGAAGATGCAAGGAAGGAACGTCAGATGAACATTATATACTTGTAGAAGCCGCTCATAAATATAAAAGCCCACATTGACCATTGTGGTAAGAGCATTGATTTTAAAGTGGACCAGCAGTCGCCCACGTTCGTTGGGAGAAGATTAGGGGAGAAGGGCCCAATAATTAAATTGCAGGAATGCAAAATTAAATTTTGTGCGTAAATATAATATCAGCAATGCGTTTATATAATGTCCAATAGTTGTGATTTGACTACCCATAATTAAATAAAATGTATGCTTTTGATCTAAAAAGCAACCAATCATGTGATACCACATCAGCTCAACTACTCATGATGCAATGCGGTGGTCTCACTATTTTTGGGGCCCTTTTTGGACACACCCGACAAAAACTTTTAGCATGCTGATGTGGCATCATATTTGATGATGTGGCCTGAAACCCATGGATTATAGCGAAGAAGCTTGCCAAGTAGGCTGCTTTGTAAAAATTAGGAGTGATTTGAAATTTCGGCGTAGGATAATTAAACCTTGAGGGATTAGGGTGCCGCGACCTCTTGGGCCCTCTAAAGCTAGTCTCCTTCGTTGGACATTCTTAGCTAATTTTATATGTCCTTTCAAATCATTAATGTCTATCCCGTAAATTTATTATTAAATATATATGTTAAATAAAATAACTTCTTTTAAACTAAATAAAATATTGGCTTTTTCTCTCTAACTAGCTATCTCTCTAGGGCCTACAGTTTTACAGTTTTTCAAATCCTCATTCATAAGATATAAATTTATATCAAAAAGTGTTCTAAGTTAGTAGATATTATGTAATTAACTTAAATATAGTTTGATATGAATAATTTAATATTTATTGAAGAATTCGTTTTACTTATAAATATATTAAACTATTTTATTTTTAAAAATAGATATTGATATGTAGTATGGAAAAAAAAAACCATTAATAATACAAAATTAAAAAAAATAAACGTTAAATTTTTTGAAAAAAAAATAATAGAACATAATTTAATCTCAATTATTATACACAATTTACCTAAATCTATAATGATAAATACAGAATACCCTATTGCATTAAATATTTAGTTATATTTAATATTGTTGTCGTAACGATTTGTAGAATCGTATCTTAAAAATTCGAATAAAGCTGCACATGATCTGATTGGAAAGCTTTGTGTGGCCATCCGAACTTCGTACGGAGAAACGGACGTACGAAATTCACTACGAATGTTCGAGAAAATCTGTTGGCAATATCGTAGCAGTGGGGAACGAAAGTGTGTCCCCCAAACTTATCCACTCAATTTCATCGATATATACCCAATTTCATCAAATTCTACTCAATCAAGCGGAACTCCGAGTATTGTATTTTGGATTATTTGTCATTCCGCCTTCATATCTTCTTCTTCTATCTGCAAAAATTGTTTACCCCATCTCTATACCCTAAAGAATCCATTCGACAAACCCAACAATATCATTACAAATTGAACACAACGATGATGAGAGAAGAGTTTTATGCAGCTCTGCAACAGATTGCACTGCATTTGCTCGGCGACGACTCCACGCCCGCTACTCCCTCCGCTCTGGTAGACCCAGACTTTGGACAGACTGTCACTGCGTCTATTGACGGAGATCATTTTTCTGACAATAGACAGATTGCTAGTTCGCCGGTTAAGATTTCTGTTCCGGGTAAGAGTCACTACAGAGGAGTGCGTCACAGGCCGTGGGGAAAATTTGCTGCGGAGATTAGGGACTCCACCAGGCATGGAGCCCGTATTTGGCTCGGTACTTTTGAAACAGCAGAGGCCGCCGCTGTGGCATATGACCGCGCCGCTTTCAAAATGAGGGGAGCCAAAGCTCTACTCAACTTTCCCCTGAACGCCGCCTCCTACGCTGAGTTGGGGTCAGGGTGTGATCGCATGGAGTCCAACAAGAGAGGAAGAGAAAGTGTTCAAGTGGAAGCTCAGCAGCCACGTTGCACAAGGCTTAAAATGGATATAAAACATGAAGAGGAGGATGTGTTTGGGAAATTAGAAAATTTGGTTCCTCTTTCTCCGCTCCCCCTCTCTCTCTCTCTCTTCCCCTACACAACTTTACCCATGGTGAAATAGTGGCCACTCTTCTTATTTATTTTCTCTATTCAATTCATTTTTTAAACCCATTTTCCCAATTTTTTTGTCTACTTCATCTTAATGAATTTTCACTCCTACTGTAAAATATTCCCCTGCAACATGCATTTTCTTTCGTCTGAAATACAGACAATTTACAAGCTACATCAGACAGGCAAGCATAGAGTTGGGAGAGCGAGAGAAAGGGACACTTCACGGGGCGGTTGAGACTACTCTTAATAAAATTATATAGTTTTAGAGAAAAAAAAGAACAATTAATGGAGTGGTCACATAAAGAAACTACAGTTTTTGGCAGCCATTCACTTTTGTGGGGATATATTTAATTCTATGACACAAAGAAATTACAGTTTATGGTGGCCACTCATTTTTGTTTGGCTTTGAAGTATTTAAAAGATATTGAAGGGGCTCGGCCTATTTTTGTCTTTTATTTTGACCTTTATTTAAAAGAACTACTCAACTTCCTGCAATGGTGGAGGATAATGGACAATTAAAAAAGTCTTTATAAAAAAAATTATATCACTTTTAATTTAAAAAATTAATTGGTTAAATTTTGTGAATTTTTAAATCTAGGCTAATCTAATAAATTGCATTTATAAAGTATAAATTAATTTAGACTTATTAAATAATAATTATAATTGATAAATTAATTAATTAATCTCTAACGCTTGGAAAAATTGGTTAAAACAGAGAAATAAATGTTAAAAAAGTTTAAAACTACTTGTAAAACATGAAAAAGTTGTCAAAATCCATCCAAAACTGAGCTTAAAAAGTTCAAACAAATTGTCATTTTTACGCCCAAGGAGTGTCCTATTTGAACTTCCAAAGCTCATTTTGCTCATCAATGGATCACAAGCCCCGAAAGACGCTGAAGGGGGTTCAATGAATCTGAACCGTGCATATTTTTAGTGATTTTTTGAGTAGTTTTTTTGCATTCATTCAGGGAGGTCACAAGTTTCGTACAGCCTGAGTGGGCCTGTACAGCCTGAGTGGGCCTAATGGTGGAGAACTTGTGCTCTTGACAGGGAGGTCACAAGTTCAAATCCTGCAGGGGGTAGGGTATGTACACCTCGTATTGTGGAGCACGAGTTAGGTGCCTCCCTCATATTGGGGGAGTACGAGGGCCTCGTATTGTGGAGCACGAGTTAGGTGCCTCCCTCATATTTGGGGGAGTACGAGGAGTCCCATATACTCATGGTATCGTGGACTTAAAAAGGACCTTTACCTTTACCTTTTTCAGCACGTCATGCCTGACGGAAATGTTTTGCGTTATCACGTGTTTGATCACCGTCCACTTGTACTCAAGAGTTACGCTTCAAACGGTACTTGCCGTGCATGAGAAAAATTGTAACCAGATTTTTTGGCTCATGAAAAGCCTTAAGACACTTTGTTTTCACTGCAATATGTGAATAGTCAAATCTACAAACTGAGCGATTATTAGCACGTAACATCGATTTAATCAATTTCACCTTGTAATTAAGTAAAATTTTAAAAATAAGTTTTGACAGTTATTTAGGAAATTCGTTAATTTTAGAATACAATGATTCTTTAATAACTTTTTTAATTACTGTGCACCCATTTTAAAATCTAATTAATAAGTAAATCCATTTCATGGATGAAGTTCACTATGTTTTTATAATTATTGAAGTACAGCATGTAATGTATATAATTAGTACATTTGTAAAGATAAAATTAGTTTTATTATTAAATTTTTATTTAATCTATATATATTTATTTATTATATATTATACCATAATAGCTATCAATATTTCAAAAAAAAAAAAAAACAACAATTCAAAATATAATTAATTATTTATACATTATATTTGTTATTTATTATGTGTCATTGTTTATCCATCACCTTACTTGTATCTTATTTGTTTTATTACATCTTCATATTATTTACAAATTCAATTTTAAATTAAATAAATATTATTTTTAATAATTATAAATTAATTTCTAAACTAGTATATAATATTAAAAAATCTAAAGGACAAGAACATAAATACTATTCACCTAAGTAAAAAATATTTTAAAAAACTAATCTTATTTATAATTTTTTACCCTTTTTAATAGGTTCCATTTTATTTTAAACTTTTAAACTTTTTTTACTTAAACTTTTAATATAAATAGTTAAAATTATAGTTGTATCAATTTTAATATAGTTTTTCTAAAATATATATATTTTATTACAAGTACAGTTTTAATTTTAACAATTTAATTTATTGAATAATTTAATTATAATTATAATTATATTTTTATTTGTTAATTTTGAGTTTATATTTCAATTGATGTTAGTATCGTTTGTAATATATTTCAGCTAATCATATATCTCCAAAAATTACTTTTATGAATATAACTTAGATCCATAATTCCTTTTAAAAGGAACTATGAGATTCCCAAAATGATACATGCACAATCCACACCTTCTAGGACCTCTTTGACCGTGTCTACACTCTACACTATATTACTTCAATTTTACAATTAAAAGTGACTAGACGGGCAATTAATAACATCTAATTTCCTAAATATTTG
>VDFB02148304.1:119180-129897 GCA_007258455.2 Sequoia sempervirens
CACTCAAATGTACACGGAGGTAATAGAATAAAGAGAACTTAACTAATGAATTCTACTTGATAGATTTGTGTAGTTTATATTCATATTGTTGGTTACGTTGCATTACACATCATTCAAACTCAAAGCATTAGTACTTCAAATTCCATAACTAATAACTAGATGTTGATAAATGGCAAAATTTCAATTGTACAATATAGTTGTTTAGAAAGTCAACTTAAGCAACACAATGCAATTACTTCACATGGAGGCATGTGCTTGCAAAGGTGCACCACCATGACAAACTATGGATGCTTGGAAAAAATCTATGAAACCATAATAGTAAGCAATAGCATAGACAAGGCAGTTAGTGATGCAGAGCATCATATCAAAACACTCAATCATCAGGGTACATTTGATGCAGAGCATCCAACAAACACCATCAACATCATTTCTTCAAGGGATTTCAATCCCAAATAGAATCGTGAGAAGATCAAATATAATTTCATCATAAATTCATTTCTTTTCATTCAACCAAAATCCACTCAAATTCTCTTAGCCATTCCATAGGCCATCATTCATCATTCCACTAATCAGCATTCCAATTGATTCATTCAAAGAAAAAAAAAAAAAAAAAACCATATTAAAGAAAAAAAAACTTCAATTTAATCAATTAGATTCACATCATTCTCAACCACCATAAAAATAACATAAACCTGATTATTGACACTTGAACAATTCATCCTTTCATTTATTCACCAAGGCAACAAATCAATTAAACCATACCTCACTATTATCCGTCCATTATCAAGCACTGTACTCACCATATTTTGACTACAAAAATCTATTTATAGGTTACAAACTCCTGCTACGACAAAATCTTGATTATCATCTTGTGGTTAATCACCAATTTGCTCAAAGGGCTTCATAATAGTCACCCATCCAACCATCAAAGTCACCAAACCTGTCTTATACACCTTAAACAAATTTAGTAACATCAATCATATCATTAGTTTGATAGTAACCAAACACTCAATCATATCACAAAAGCTTTGAAAGGATACAAGTCAGAAATGTTGAAGATAGGAGAGATTACACCCTGTGAGTTCTATTTCATAAGCATTTTGGTCAAACTTGTAGACCACCTTGCAAGGTCCTATCTTCTTCATCATGATTTTGGTATACTTTCCTTTTGGAAGTCTCTCCTTCTTCAAGTGTGCCATCACCAAGTCTCCAACCTTGAATTGGACATTCCTCTTCTTTAAATCTGCCTTTTCCTTATACTTCTCAACATTCTTTTGAAGGGTTTCCTTCACTTGTTGATGAATATCCCTGATTGTAACAACAAAGTCCTCACCTTGAGCACTTCTCCTAGCAACTCCTTGTAGATCTCTTAGTTCATAGACCCCTCTAGGGTGCATGCCATAGACTACCTCAAAAGGGCTTCTACCAATGCTCCTATTCATGGAGTCATTATATGCAAATTCAGCCTGCTCGGTAAAATCAGATCCCAAGCTTGTCCATGCTCCTTGGTAAGGAATCTTAAGAGGTTTCCCAATGATCTATTCACCACTTTAGTTTGTCAATCCATTTGTGGATGGTATGCTAAACTAAAGGATAGATTTTTTCTTTGGGTTTCTTCCACAAGGTCTTCCAAAAGTGACCAATGAATTTAGAATCCCTTTTAGAAACAATGCTTAAAGGTAGTCCATGTATCCTAACAACCTCCTTAAAGAAGAGGCCTGCTATATGAGATGCATCATTGGTGCATTTGTAAGGAAGAAAATGTGCCATCTTACTAAATCTATCAACTACCACAAAGATACTATCAAAACCTTTTTGGGTTCTAGGAAACCCCAAGACAAAGTTGATACTTACACACTCTAAAGGCCTATTGGGAATGGGATGTGGTTGATAGAGTCCTACATTTGATGAAGTTCCCTTTGACCTTTAACATATTATGCAGCCTTCTACATACCTTCTCACATCCACCTGTAACTTTGGCCAATAGTAAAATCTCCTAACTTGTTCTAAGGTCTTGTCAAGGCCAAAGTGACCTCCAAGACTCCCACGGTGTTTCTCCTTTATGATATTCTCCCTCATTGAGCATTTACGCACACACAATTGGATTCGTTTGAAGAGAAAACCATTCTGCAATAAAAAATCAGAGAATTCACCATGAAAATAATTCAAATGTTGCTCACAAACATTGTATACCTCCTTCAAATATGAATCTTCATGATACATATCCTTCAATGCTTCAACCCCCATGCTTTGGAGTTCTCTTGCACTACAAGTGACCTTCTACTGAGAGCATTTCCCACCTTATTTTCTTGGCCCTTCTTATGCTTTATTGTGAAAGTATATGCTTAATGGTGGTGGAATGCCATGATAGTCCATAGAAATTTGCTTGTCATGGCATTCGTCATGCCATTTGTCATGGCATTCCATCACCATGAGACCACATTTCTTTGAGGCATTTTTTCAAACAGTTCAATGCCTTGTCTATGCTACCACATTTTTCATACATGTTTACCAAAGCAATTTATCAAATAGTTCACCTCCTTTCTGCCAAGGCTAAAATCTTAAAATAGGTGTTTCCAAACAAGCTATGGATGCTTGGAAAAAATCAATCAAATCATAATTTAATAAGCAATAACATAGACAAGGCCCAGTGAACTATTTGAATAAAATACTCAAAGAAATGTGGTCTCAATGGTGGTGGAATGCCATTACAATCCATAGCAATTTGCTTGTCATGGCATTCGTCATGGCATTCCATCACCAAGAGACCATATTTCTTTGAGGCATTTTTTCAAACACTTCGTTGCCTTGTCTATGCTACCACATTTTTCATACGTGTTTACCAAAGCATTTTATCAAACAATTCATCTCCTTGCTCTTATGGTTAAAATCCTAAAATAGGTGCTTCCAAACAAGCTATGGATGCTTGGAAAAAAATCTATCAAAGCATAATTTAATAAGCAATAGCATAGACAAGGCAACAAATTGTTTGAATAAAAGCCTCAAATAAATGTGGTCTCAATGGTAGTGGAATGCCATGACAATCCATAGCAATTTTCTTGTCATGGCATTCATCATGCCATTCCATCACCATGAGACCACATTTCTTTGAGGCATTTTTTCAAACAATTCACTACCTTGTCTATGCTACCACATTTTTCATACATGTCTACCAATGCATTTTATCAAACAATTCACTGTCTTGCTGCTATGGCTAAAACCCTAAAAAAATTACTTTGGAACAAGCTATGGATGCTTGGAAAAAATCTATCAAAGCATAATAGTATGCAACAAGCTATGGTCTCATGGTTTTTTTTTTCACGCGAAAATTTGTGTGATTTTATTCACATTTTTTGCAGGTTATAAACACTTTTTTTTGCCAATTTTGTTGTTTTAAATGACATTCAAGTTTATGGTGATTTTGTTGTTTATATGATCATATGTGATATTCTAATCCTAATTCATGCTTCTAGGTTGCATAGATATATATTTTGTTTTTACATGTTTTTTGTACCAACGAACCCAAAATGAACTGAACCCCCCTCCAAATTTGTTTGGCCAAACCAGCGTGTTTGGGTGAGAAAGAGGACCATTCCTAGCATGAATATGCCTATTCGAACACGTTGGAACAATCCATTTGGTCACACGAGTTGCAGAACGAAAGTTGCACCACTTTGCAACTTTCCACTACTTCCATTTGACACTTTTTCCATCAACTAAAATTTGGACACCATAGGAAAACCACTCTGAGATAATGAAAACTGAGAGAGGTTATTGTAGAGGGGCCCAACGCAATCCCATCGAATCAGACAAGAAGTTTCTAAGCATCACGGTGTCCGAGTAACCTCATGCTGAAGTTTGCAGTGATTTTGCCCTATGGACCCTTAAGGGATTGATCTGATTGAACATAGCTCGGAGCGATTCCATGTGTTTGGGTGCAAAAGAGGACCATGCCTTATGTAAAAATGCCTATTTAGACATGTTGGAATAGTTCGTTTGGTCACACGAGTTGCAGAACAAAAGTTGCACCACTTTGCAACTTTCCACTACTTCCATTTGACACTTTTTTCATCAGCTGAAACTTCAACACCACGGGAAAACCACTCTGAGATAATGTAAACTGAGAGAGGTTATTGTAGAGGGGTACAACATGATCCATAGGATCAGATAAGAAGTTTCTAAGCATCACGGTGTTCTGGTAACTTCATGCTAAATTTTGCAGCCATTTTGCCCTTTGGACCCTTAAGGGATCGATATGGTTGAACGTAGTTCAGAGCAATTCCGCGTGTTTGGGTGCAAAAGAGGACCATTCCTAGCGTAAACATGCCTATTTAGACGCATTGGAACAGTTCGTTTGGTCACACGAGTTGCAGAACGAAAGTTGCACCACTTGGCAACTTTTCATTGCTTCCATTTGACACTTTTTCCATCAATTGAAATATGGAAACCACGAGAAAACCACTCTGAGATAAAAAAAACTGAGAGAGTTTATTGTAGATGGTCCCAACATGATCCCATGGGATCAGACGAGAAGTTTCTAACCATCACGGTGTCCAAATAACCTCATGTTGAGGTTTGTAGCCATTTTTCCCTTTGGACCCTTAAGGGATTGATCTAGTTGAGCATAGCTCAGAGTGATTCTGCGTGTTTGGGTGTGAAAGAGGACCATGCCTAGCGTAAAAATTCCTATTCGGATACATTGGAACAGTCCGTTTGGTCACATGAGTTACAAAACGAAAGTTGCACCACTTTGCAACTTTCCACTACTTCCATTTGACACTTTTTTCATCAACTGAAACTTTGACACCACGGAAAAACCACTCTGATATAATGTAAACCGAGAGAGGTTATTGTAGAGGGGCTCAATGTAATCCCATAGGATCAGACGAGAAGTTTCTAAGCATCACAATGTCCTGGTAACCTCATGCTGAAGTTTGCAGCCATTTTGCCCTTTGGACCCTTAAGGGATCGATCTGGTTGAACGTAGTTCGGAGAAATTCCGTGTGTTTGGGTGTGAAAGAGGACCATTCGTAGCGTAAAAATGCCTATTCGAACATGTTGGAACAGTCTGTTTGGTCACACGAGTTGCAAAACAAAAGTTGTACCACTTGACAACTTTTCACTGCTTCCATTTGACACTTTTTCCATCAACTAAAATATGGACACCACAGGAAGACCACTCCAAGATAATAAAAACTAAGAGAGGTTATTATAGATGGTCCCAACATGATCCCATGGGATCAGACGAGAAGTTTATATGCATCATGGTGTCCAAATAACCTCATGTTGAAGTTTGCAGCCATTTTGCCCTTTAGACCCTTAAGGGATCAATCCGGTTGAACATAATTTGGAGTGATTCCATGTGTTTGGGTACAAAAGAGGACCATGCCTAGCGTAAACATGCCTAGTCAGATGCGTTGGAACAGTCCGTTTGGTCACACGAGTTGCAAAACGAAAGTTGCACCACTTGGCAATTTTTCACTGCTTCCATTTGACACTTTTTCCATCAACTAAAATATGGACACCACGGGAAAACCACTCTGAGATAATGAAAACTGAGAGAGGTTATTGTAGATGGGCCCAACATGATCCCATGGGATTAGATGAGAAGTTTCTAAGCATCACGGTGTCTAAATAACCTCATGCTGAAGTTTGCATCCATTTTGCCCTTTGGACCCTTAAGGGATTGATCTGGTTGAACGTAGTTCAGAGTGATTCCGCATGTTTGTGTGTGAAAGAGGACCATGCATAGTGTAAACATACCTATTCGGACACATTGGAATAGTCTGTTTGGTCACACGAGTTGCAGAACGAAAGTTGCACCACTTGGAAACTTTTCATTGCTTCCATTTGACACTTTTTCCGTCAACTGAAATCTAGACACCACAGGAAAACCACTTTGAGATAACAAAAACCGAGAGAGGTTATTGTAGAGGGGCCCAACATGATCCTATCAGATTAGACGAGAAGTTTCTAAGCATCATAGTGTCTGAGTAACCTCATACTGAAGTTTGTAGCCATTTTTCCCTTTGGACCTTTAAGGGATCTGTCCAGTTGAACAAAGGATCTATACTCTAAACTTATCCAAACCTTACCAACTCTTGGGGCAGCAATTCTAAGCTATCAAAACTTCAAAATCCACAATTAGATCTCAGTTATACCACTGTAAAATGGGTAAACCACAAAACCCTCTATTGTAGCCTAAACCCTAGGGGTTTATTGAAAATGATACTTCCAAAGCTAACCACAACCTATAAATTATTCAAACAAGTTTATGATACCCTACACAAGCTCAAAAAATTATAAAATAATGATACCCTACACCAAAACACAATTTAACTCTTCAAAACCACCATTTTCTTAAAGAAAACTCACTTTTACACACGTGTTTCACACCCATCTCACTTTTAGACCTCCCCAACACAAACACATCATTCCCACACCTTAATAATGTTAGCGTAGACCCATTCCTCAAGTTATAGAGGCTACAAAAAGAGAAATGGGTCAAAAATCCATTTTTATTGACTCAAAACCTTCAAATGTACAAGTTTGGGCCAGTTTTAGTAAATTGATGATATTCTACTCCTTATTTGACTTGATGAACAAAACCTACTGAATGGTGCTCCTGCACCAATCATACATCAATCTTCTTGTCCCTCCTAAAGTTTGGACCACATCCATTACCTCCACATAAAACTTGGCATCCTTGGTCTTCTTGGTTCCCATGCCCTGATATGGTTATGCAAATGAAAATGAAGCTAAGTAATCATCTCCTTCTCCATTGGCTAGAAGAATGCATACTTAATGTTTTGATACATGATATCAACTCTCTCTTTTGCTCTCATGGTTGAATATCGAAATCCAGTATGGTGGGCCTCTAGAGTTCCAGTCATCTTTCTTCCTCTTCCACTAAATGCTGGCCTGATCCACACATCTCCCAGCCTAATTGGATTTGTTTTTTGAAAGCTAAACTTTCTCCTGAGTCACCAATGTAGCTTTCTCTGCCTTTTCAAACTCTTTCATTGCTACAAATCATCTTTGGGATTTAATCATCTGTACCACATGGTTGATGTGCTTTGAATCATCAGTAATAGTCTTCAAAATTGGCTGCTAGTACAAGTTCATTCTACTTTCATAATACTTTATAACCATGGAGTTCATCCATTCCTTGATGCCATGAAGTGAAGGTTGAGGAATGGCATCAATGTGGATTACATCTTGCTTGAAGTCTTTGAAAGCAATAGCCATATCAAATTCCTTTTGCCCAAGTCCTACTCTCTCAAGGTTAACTCCATGAAAACCAAGCTCTCTAAATGGTGCATATCAAAGTCTAGCTCAAAATATTTTAGATGAGGCTGCTCCCATAGCTCTCTTACTCACTTGACATAACCTTCAAACTCTTTATTGATTTTATTTTTCCTATCCCTCTCTTGTTATTCTTCCTCAATTTCATCAAGATCATACATTGACCTTCTTGACCCTCCTAAATTTTGGACCACATCCATTACCTCCACATAAAACTGGACATCCTTGGTCTTCTTGGTTCCCATGCCTTGATATGCTTATGCAAATGAAAATGAAGCAAAGTAATAATCTCCTTCTCTGTTGGTTGGAATAATGCATGCTTAATGTTTTGATACATGATATCAGATCTCTCTTCTACTCTCATGGTTGAATATCAAAATCTAGTATGGTCGGCCTCTAGAGTTCCAGTCATCTTTCTTCATCTTCCACCAAATGCTAGAGTTCCAGTGATAAGAGTAAGGGAATCCTTTATACAGGGTCTAGACATGTTTGCAAAGCAGGTTGGAGACAAGAAAAGGACTGATTTCAGTCAAGAAAAGGCAAGAACAAGTGTAGGACAGTCTAATACTATCAAAACAGAGGTATGCAGACCTGATGAAAAGAAATGTGAGGTGAAGAACCTTGGGGTAGAGACCCTATGAAAGGAAAAGGAAAGATAAGTGGAGACAAGATGGAGAAGATGTGAGAATGGCCTAGTAAGGTCATGGTGGAAGAGATAGATTGTCCAATTAAAGGGAAAGATGGAAAGCAATAGACTGATGAAAAAGAAGATGGAAGACCACATGATGAGAAGGTATCAGAGGCAAAGGGAAAGAAGGTAGAGGTAAAAGAGTGTAGATGGATTAAGGAAATCCTTGAAGGGCTTGTCAAGAATAAATAAATTATGATAGGGGCAGTGTTGTGTCCCCTGCAGATAAAGAGAGACAAGGAGTAGACAAGCATTGTAGAAACAGTGGCATTTGAATCAGAAGATACAGAGGTAAAGATATCATAGGATGTGATGCATCAAGTGGAATGGAAAAAAGCAAAGGAAAGGTTTGAGATAGGGTTTGTAGAAGGTACAGTTACCATAAAAGGTGAAATTGCAAATACAAAGTGTTTGAATGACTCAAAGATGGAAGAGACTTAGGAAGAGATGTTTATAAAGGTTGGCCAAGTGAAGGCTAGAGGAAAGGTGAGAGTGGGATCTCCAAATGAAATGGAGAAGAAAGCAAAAGATGAGGCTAGGACAGTGGATGGTCCTAGATGGGTAAGAGTATTGATGTGTAAATTGTATGTAGTTGTGGCAATGGCTCCTAGATGGGAGAACCTGAAGCAGATGGTGAAGAGGATGGATAAGAGGAAAAGAGTGAAGGGAGTGCTTTATTACTTCCTTGTTTTCATGATCATGTTGATGGAGGTGAAGCCAAGGGTGAAAAATAAAAGAAGAAGGACAAAGAGTGGACTGTTTGGAAGTAAGTGACACCATGGAACAAGTTAGGAGCAATTGGATGCAGCCATGGATGATAGGACAGAGCAAGAAGGTGTAGGTTCAATGTGAACAATCAAGAGAGGAATTGTTTTGCAAGGACAAGGCCAAGCCCAAGGTGAAGATGAAGGAAAGAGTAATAAATGGAAGGAACAAGGAGGATCATTAGAGATTTGTTGCAGGTCAAGGTGTTGCAAAATTTCAAGAGACTTGGAAAGCTTTCATGGCCGGATCTATGGTGCAGGAGCACCAAGGACAGCTAGGACCATTAGGTGGTCAAGTGATGAATTTTTTCTTTGTAATCATGAGTGTGATGTAATAAGGTCTCAAAAGACCATTATGAAGTGTTTTGAGTCATGTTAGGTTGATAGTTTTATGAAGTTGCCATGTCTTGGCAAATGTTGTCAATATGATGGAATGAAGCCTTTAATGGCATAAACATGAAAAATCCTATAAGATGGCAATGTAAAGGTAAAACTAGTAAGGTGGTTTTAGGTGGTTGTACAGGTAGGAGTGCCTTTAAAAAAGGCCATGTGAATGTTGGAGGGAGGTTGGCATGACTCCATTTGAAAATTTGAATGAAATCTTTTGTTTTTTCCACAATTTTCCCTATTTTTTTGAACTTTGTTGGCAATAAACAGTCCGTACAGTGAATATTGTGGCATGAAATGAATTGGGAATGATAGTGGAGTGAGTCTACTATGATTTCCATTAGATTGGAGGCTTAACCATTTAGTTTTGTGGGTTTAAGAGTAGATTTTCAAAGACTGCCTGTGTGACTCAAAAATTAAGGGTTTGAGAGTACAAAGAATGCAAGCTTGATCCATTCCACCTTATATAGGTATTGTAACTCGATAGAATGGATCATAATAGGTAGGGTTAAATGTTTGGGGTCCTATTTTGTGCAAATGTGTTCATTTGAGTGAGTAGGAGTGATGCCTAGGGCTGGAAAAGTCAATTTTCCTTTTGAATTTGAAGGCTAGATGGTGGGGTTTGTCAAAATGATGAAGAACTTGTTCATCTAATGAACTTTTAAGTTTTTTCAGGGTATTTGGAAGGTGTTTGATGCTTTGTGGGGGTTTGGAAAGGCTTGGGCATATGACTTTCAATAAACCCTTGAGTTTTAGCATGTAAAAGGAGGGTTTGTTGAGACAACACTTTAGAATGTTTGTGTCTGGGAACTAACCATGGATTTTGTTGTTTTAGAACATATAAAATGACCGTCCATTGGTTTGGAGTAAAAAAAGAGTCTTTAAGAGGGACCTCCTTTGTAAAATGGGGCTAATCTAGTAGCCTTTGGGTAGGGTAACCTATTGAAACTCCATACTGTTGCAAGGGAACCTTATGTGATTTGTTGGGAATTATACTTGGGGTCTGAGTGGATGCTAAATGGATGATGTGTTGGACCTTTTATGGCCTTCTCTAAAAGATAGGTCCATTGGATGAATTTTGAGACCTAGAAAGCAAAGGATATTGTTTTGGGCAGTTTGGGAGAATGAAGTTTTGAAGGTTGTTTCTTTGCATGCATTTGATCAAATTGGGTTGGTTGTTGTGTTGCTCCACCTTGTCTACATCAGTATTTGAATTGACATTAGGTTGTTATGAGTTAATCTTCACCTTGGCTCTGCATCAGGAAGGCCTTGGAGTTGTGAAATATAGAAAACCCTAGATATTTATGAGCAAATTGAGGGTTTTTGTATTGGAAACCTATTTGAGCATGCATTAGGAGTATATTCCAATTTTTTAGAGACATGTATGGAAAATTTGGTAGCATAGACAAGGCAATCAACTGGTTTGTATAAATTTTTGACAAAATACCTCTATTTATCAATAACGTGCTCATGCTATAATAAATTTAGTTTTTTTTAAGATTTATATGGTATACCCACTCCCACCCTATCTGCACACACTTTCACTCTCTCCCACTCTCACACTCTCTCCAAA